>CABFOV010002576.1:0-15605 GCA_902141375.1 Timema poppense
CCATTAGGCCCTTATAATTTTGTATCGCATTTAAATATATACGCTGTGGTATTGTCTCATATAGACTGGTCTATCAATATTAGGATGGATTTCATGTTTCCTTTTGTTAAAACACATGCGCAACTTTAATGATATAAAGTTGTTTTCTTCGAGCATAATTTCCAACTGTACTCATAATGATATAATGAGACCATTTATTGTTATCTGCGCTATTTTCATTTAAATGAATAAACTGTTCATTTTGTTGAATCTATATTTTTTATAATTTCCATTCATCATGTATGTTAAGTTCATCCTCTCCCTTTTTTTACTTTTTATGGCCGGGTAGTATTAGGACTCAGAGAGGGTGCAACAACATATGTACTCATTACGATAATGAGTTAAGGATGAGGAAGGTTGAATTTAGAGGAAGTGTATCTACATTCACGTGGAGAGAGAGTTGAAAACTATCTATGAGAAACCTCCCTCAGTACACTCAACTGGGATCGAGACCTAATATTCATCTTCAGGAGTCTATTCTATTGCGAGAGTAGCATCTTAGACCACGCGGTCACTGAAGCTGGTGAAATAATACTAATAACAAAGTATTTTTTTAAAGTTTCTTCTAACCAGAACTCTACTATACACTCCGTTTACCCTGAAAGGTAACTACAGTAGCCCCATGGCTTCTTTGGTGCTGACTGACAGCTCACTGTTGACAGCTAAAAGCTTTGAAAAGTTACCAGACCAAATTATGTATCCCTGCGCCGAACCATATGATCTGCAAAAACATGTGTTTAGCAACTGTCACTTCTGACGGTCAAAATTTAGGTAGATACTTAAATGTTGACTGTCAGTAGTCAGCTGTCAGTCAGCACCAAAGAAGCCATGGGGCTACAAAATAGAGCTATAGTGTTGTAACAAGTTACAAGTTGGATGCAACGAGTTACGAATTATGGCTAACACTCACCGAACCTCCTTGACAAGCTGCAGCACACGAGCACTAGTACCGACCTCCTTACTCCAACGAACCGCCCGATAGACCAGCGGAGCGCTCAGCCGACGCAGGGAACAAACCCGTGACTGGCCAGAAACAAAAGAATATAGTTTCTTGTTCCGTCACGCGTAGCGTCTAGATTGTTCGACTAGTTGCCCGATCCATCTCGTCGTCTTGTTTATCGCTTCTCCTTCCCTCCCTCTCCTTGCATCCCTTCCCCCTCTCTGTGAATTCATTTTTGTGTATATAATGGGACGCTGGTGGTCGATGGTTACTTATTACACCACCAGCTGACCTAAGGTGAGAACGGCGACGTAGGGCCTGGGATTTATTATTTTGCACCAAAATTCTCTTTCGGCGTAATGGGGGGAAACCAGTCAAAATTATTGTTCTGCACTTAACTCATATTGGAATATTGAACTTTGCAACGCCATGCGCTTCTCACGGTAGTTGAAAATGCCGTCGCCTTTCTGCCGTCTTATTTGGGCTCTTGCCCGATTAAATTGTGCCTATTGGCTTTGTTGATATATTAATACACCATTGAGTGCGTTGAGTCAAGCTCTGCGTCTCGGGCTTACCACCCATCTTGTAACCTTTCATAGATCATGCTTATAATTAGGTGTCGTCTGGATAAATACAATAAGTTAGGGCACTTATATGATAGATTGGGACTTGGTCCACTATTGATTGTTATTATTGCTACATTTGAGTAACATTATGTAATTTATTGAGGGTTGTTAGCGCATTGGCGCCTGACTTCTACTGGTATAGCCTCTATGTTACGCGGGAGTTATAAATATGTATAGCTTTAGAGCTCATATTAATAGATTAAATAATCTTCGAGCTTGGAACCATAGACTTTGATATTAGTCGTTTAGGGTTGTTGTTTGATATTTGTAATTATATTCATCGCACATGCGTATTAGCATTTGCTGCTACCCTTTGTTACATTTCCCTGCGTGGTTAAGTATTGTTTAGTTAAGGTCTCCGTACTGTAAACGGACCTGTGCCTATGTTAGGATGGAAGACGCGCTTCACGCTCTATTTTTTGTTGATGTACTAAATTGTGTACTATTTCGTTGTTTATTATAAAATAAAGATATGTTGTTAAAATTAGGCAATATTATCGCCTGATTTTCCAGTCATCCTCACCCTAGTATAGTAAGGGGGGGTTGCAGTGTAATCGGTCAATGTAGGAGTTCTATACTTTGATTTTCATACAAATGAACATTTGGAACACCATTTGTAAAATGCAAACATCATTTTTGCTGTAAACATTGATAACATTTTATAATACTATTAGTTTTATTTTATAGGTAGGCCTATTTCTAATATCTACCAAAAGTGACAGCTGAAGATAACATAATTTGACGTATGAATACGTGAAAGTAGAGTTAGTAGCTTTTCAAGATGTCAGAAAGGTATATTATTCTAAGAACATATTTTCAACCCGCTTCGGTAGCCGGATGGTCTAACGCGCTACTCTCGTGTTAGACTATACTGGAGAAGACAGGGAGATCGGTTGCACTGAGGCTTTTTCCTAAATTGTTTTGCACTCTCACTCTAGGCAAATGTGGGTACACTTACTCTAAATTAGACCTTTCCCAATCTCTAACACATTGGTTTAATTATTACATAGGCGTATATCCCAAAAGGGCAGTAAGCCGTAGTTTTAAAAAAAATCAAGGTAAACGGGGTATACGTACAAAGTCTTAAATTCGTTTATTTAAATCATAAATCATATAAAAAGCACACACACTTTATTTAAAACATAAATCATATAAAAAGCACACACACACAGACCAAACTTGTGGGATGGAATAGCTTCTGAAGGGGAAATATCAATTAATTTTTTATATATAATTTGATAAGACCGTTTTCGGTAATAGAAATTACGAGGAAATGACTGAACACAGTTTCTTAAATGACCACTCATTTTCCCGGCTAGGAGTCTAGGATGTCGGGAAAAATAGTAGTTTTCCACGAAATCCCGATTTTTACAGTGAATTTTCAGTTTTTCATCCTTTGTTTATTCACCATGGAAACCGTTATTTTCTGAATGATTGTAAATCTATAAATAAAATACATCGCTTTGGCTAAAAATATAATAACTTTATCTTTATTTGTTAGTCCGAACACATCTCAATTTTCTGTTTGGATGAATTTTTCTCTTTGGGTGCTGGTCATAACACACCTAATTAAAATTTCTAAACTGGGGATTTTTTTTTATTGGAATGTTATCGTTAGTTCGCATGTAAATTAAAAAGATTGAGCATAATTCGAAAATCAAAAAGTTAAGTTGTTCAATTCATGAAAATATTGCATACGCTTTGTTTCGCGCATGATAAAATGATGTTTAAATATGTTTTGGTATGTATTATAAGCTCAAAAACGATAAAATAATCTTGAAAAATGTTTAAAAATAGCCATTTTAACTATTTAAATATGAGTTTTGGTGTTTTTTTCTTTTATTCCAATAATGGGTTTTGATGTTCATTTTATTCAAATAATGGGTTTGGATGTTCATTTAAGAAAATAATAAATAACACAATACATAAGTTAAGCTATGTTTTCATTTTACTACTTAATTTTGTGGATAATATATTTAAAAGTAGTGTTTTGTGTACCACATCTATATTTTCATATTCTCTTTCTGAAACTCCCTCTCACGCTCTCTCCCCTTATACACATACACACACATACACACAAACACACACTCTATAACACTCTCTTATATAATCTTCTCTCATTCTTTCTCTCACACTTTCTTTCTCTCTTTCACACACTCTATACCCCCACATACACTATCTGTCAAACAATTTCTCTCACATTATCTTTATTACACTCTCTCTTTTAAACTCTCTGTCTCAAACGATCTCTCTTTCTGAAAGGCCTCTATCTCTCAAACTCCTCTTTCAAACTCTCTCTAAAGCACTCTCACTCTATCTAGCTCAAACTCTCTCTCAAACGCTCTCAAGGTCTCTTTCTAAAATTTTCTAAATCGTTCTCACTCTCTCTAATTTAATCTCACTCTCTATCTCAAATTCACGCTCTCTCAAACTAGCTCTCTATCTAAAATTCACTCTCTCAATTTCTCTATCTATCTCAAACGGTCTCTCTCATAAACTCTCTAACTCTCTCTATCTATAATTTTCTTTCTCTAATCTAATCTCTACTTCTCTAACTTTATTTCTCTGACTCTTTCTCACATACCCTCACATTTTCTCTCTCTTTCACACAATATCTCTACAAAAATTTACGTTTTCTTTTCTTTCTCTCTCTCTCTCTCTCTCACTCAGAAACACACATACTCTCACTATCACTCGCTCGTATTTGCTCAATCTCTCTTAGTTGCTTTTTCTCAATCTCTTACACTCACCTTATCACACTCACCCACAAATTTACACAATCACACACTCAAACACCTACACTCTCATTTTCACTATCACATTTTATCACTCTCTCTATCATATTTTTATCTTTATATAGTTTGATAAGGCCATTTCCATTAATAGAAATTACGAGGAAATGGCTGAAAAGATGTTGACAAACGACGTATCATTTAAATGTTAGGGATCCAGGATGTAGGGGAAAATAGTAATTTCCAACGAAAGTGTAATTTTCAAAGAGAATTTTTAGCTTTCCATTCTTTGTTGACTTCACCATGAAAACCCTGATTAGTTTTGTGCATGAGTATATATAGTAAATAAAATATCTCTCTCTGGTTATAAATAATACCTCAACTTTTACTTTAGTGGTGTGGTACAACAATTAGAAAGGTTACGGCAATTATGTGTATATATATCAAACAAACTGATGATATTGGGTTAAAAAATGTTTTTTGTATTGTTGATTTTTATCCTTCATCTTCCTTGTCTTTAAATATTTGCCTTTGATCTTATGTATAAATCGATAAGACCTTTTCCAATAATTGAAATTGCATGAAAATGACTGGACCGATCTTGACAAACGACCGCTTCATTTTTAAGGTTAGGGGTTCAAGATGTCGCCAAAAATAGCTGTTTCCAACAAAAACATTATTTTACAAACGAATTTTCAGCGTTTCGTGCTTTGTTTACATCTCCGTAGAAACCCTGATTTGTGCTTTGTTGAATATCAGTAAATAAAATATTTCTCTTTGGTTAAAAATAATAACAGCTCAATTAATACTTAGTGGTTTGGTGCAACGACTAGATAGAGAGCTGAGAGAGGGGTCATTTTAAAATTCTCATCGTGGCGTGAAGGGGGAAAATATACTTTTTGATTCAAATTAGACACCGAAAGATAAATATATATGAAAGTTGATAGCCTTTGAGGAGTAAAGTTTAATTAGAGAGTCAAGTGAAAGCTTATTATATCATTTCAAAATAAAAAGTTTACAACGCATGCTAGTGCAAAAATCTACAGCCATCGCTGTAACGATCCACTAGTTTTATTATTATTATTATTATTATTATTATTATTACCGCGTCTTACTAACCATTTGGGTTATACGCACTTACGCTAATGTGTAATGGTAGGGTGATTGTGAGATGAAATAGAGGACCTATAGTTTAACGTGGGATCCTAACCACGGTGGAGGCCTGGCATTACAAACATTCACAAGTTGTGATTAATACAGGTATTGTTAGAGGTAGAAGGAAGGGTTTGGCAATCAGATACATCTGTGCTGGGACCGAGGATTGAACCCCGAATCCCCAATACAAAAGTCTGACACCTTACCCTTAAACCACCAGGTCTAGTTATATTATTAAAACCCTTGAAACATAAACCACCCATTTATCTATACCCCCTGTCTCTATTCTTGAAAGTACTTAATGTGAACAATCTATCAGTTTACTAGTTAGTTTGGTAGAGGGATGAAGTATTAGTTAACACCCCATTTCCTGTATGTGTTTACCCCACAACTTACCTGTCTATTCCCAGAGAAGGGTTGCTATATTTAGATTTATGGTCGTTGACCGCTGAAGAACCAGGGGCGCTATTCTATAATATCACTGCCACGATAGTATACTGGGGAAGGTAAAATTAGGGTGCGACGGCAAGGTGCTCTAGCGACGGGTGTTCTGGACACACTACATGAGACAGATTGGGACAGTATTTTCACCGTTCCATTGTAGTGCATATATTTTTTTATCCTAGCCGGGGATTGAATATGATACCTTTACACTAGTACACAGACACGCTACCTCTTTTTTAAAATGTATCTAATATATTCAACGTGTACTTTCTGAACCGGCTGCTTATATCAGCATACGACTTATAAACTTAGTTAAATCTAGAACAGGCACAGCATCTAGCCCCCGACCGTTAATTAATCACTCTGAAAGAGGAATCCCACATTTAACCAATGATAGTTTTTTCGTCGACACCAGGAATCGAACCTGGGACCCTTGCCTCACTAAACAAACACGCTACCGACTGAACTAAGGTGTCGGACGACACCTTACCTACCTAGTTTTAACGTTGGTATACACTCTTTTAATGATAGCCATCTTCTGACATGCGTGAATGTTTTTACATTTTAAACTTTTCACCGACCGGCCGAGATGGCTTCAAGGCTTGGGCTGCACACGAATGAATGTCATTGACAGGAGTAGATCGAAGTTTGAATCCCAGCCGAGTTAATGTGTGATTTATCAGGGTGGTTTTCTAATCCTCCCTCCACGCTAGGATGGGTGCATTTTCTCTAAACTATCCTCGTAATACCCTTTAGATTATATCCGTAATCATCTTGGCGATGACCTGCTTCGGCGACCGCATGGTCTAACCTAATGTGCTACTTTCGTACTAGATTGCCGATGATAGAGACATTGGAGTTCGATTCCGGTCTGTTTTAGTGAGGGTGATTTTCCCCTAAATGGTTTTACACTCTCTCTTCACACAAATGCGTGTATAATTCTTATCGATTAAACCCTCCTCATCCTTAACACGTTAGAATAATTAGTACATAGGTATATAACAAGATACGTTGCTAAAAAAAATCTTGGTGATGGACGTTACCATCTTCTCTCTACATTGATACGGGTGCATTTCCTCAATATATACCCTGCATATTCCTCTTTTAAAAGAACTTGTAGCTCGAGACAAAGACGTGAAAGCTGCTATATCGACAGCGACTGAAGTATAGGGCTTCATGAAGACAGAATGGCTTGCAAGAGGGATAAAGTATTGTGTTGGGTTGGAGGGGTGAGGGGGGTACTTCAGGTAGGAAGGAAAGACACCTGTCGAGGCGCGTGCGTAAAGTGTCAGTTGTCCTTCCTCTTTCCAACCCACCCATTCAATCACTCGACTTGTTTACTGGTCATATAATATATGTGCGCCACTCCAAAAACGTTCCATTCGGTAAAACACCCCCCGGGGTATGTTGACGTAGTGTCGGTTGTGTTACAAATTAGTACGAGACAAAAAATGGATCAATACATAACTTTACATTTCAAGTATTGTATATATGTGACTTCGAGTTTATTATATTTAATCAAAATGAGAAAAAGATGCTGAATGACACTATGTAAAAATCATTCGACATAAAATCATAAAAAAAACTTAATAATTGAGAAACATTGTTTCAATTTTTGTGATGATTTGTTTGATGTGCAGTGTTTGATTATTTTAAAAATATAAATAACTTTTTGAAATGTTTATTCAAAATAGAAAAGTACCGTTGTCAAGATATGAGTTTGCGACGCTGTTCTTATTGTGTTTATTGAGCTTTCTGGGGGAGAAGTGCACCACTGGCTTAAAGTCACTCAGACAACTTCAGGCACTTGCGCAGTGCGAAGCCAAGTGTATTTTCGAGGTAAGTAGTAATCGTCCTTCATTTAGGCCCTTGTGCAATGCCAAGTCCAGTGTACTTCTTTTTAATAAGTTAAGCAACGACAGTCCTTCAGATAGGTACTTGCGGAATGCGAATCCAAGTGTATTACTTTTAAGAAAGGAAAGTTACCACTGTTCTTCATTCTAGCACCTGTGCGATGCGAGGCTGTCTATATATTTCAAGTAAATTAAGCAGCGACAGTCCTTCATAATGCGAAGCCAAGCGTATTTCTTTTAGTATGGTAAGTTATGCAAAGTACTTCATCTAGCCAGAAATTCCAAACTTATGAATACATAGTGTTCCCAGGTGGAATGTGAGATAATGAGGAAAAAATAATTGAAATTAATAATATTTATACTTTAATAATTTGAATTCTATCAGTGCCATTTAAGAGCCAATTATGTATATTATAGGGGGCCACAAGCCTATAATTGAGACAATCTATAAGAATTATTTTATTTCATATTGAAATATTTTTTTTAATGAAAGCTCACCTTTAGTAGTTAATTAGATTAATATTTTTATAGTAAATTGAATCATGGCGGGGGAGGTGAGAGCTTTCTTTGTTGGTAGTTGAAGATGCTACAGGAGTTCCAAAAGGTTGAGAGCCACTGATTTTAGAGTGTTACTAAGTTAACCGGCCCCGTGGTATAGTGGTCAGTACACATGGCTACGAACCTAGAGGTATCGGGTTCGTTTCCCGGCTGGAATCGTGGGTACTTTTTACCGGAAGGGGAATTATCCCAGCGGTCACCAGGGTATGGTTGATTAGGCTTAAGTTAGGTTTAAAATCAATACACTCGCTCCACACCTTCATAATCACTATCATCACATCTCATTCCGGATACGATGTGTACACAACCTCCATTGGTGTACCATGGACAACTTTCTGCTCCACAGGAGCGGCTAAAAGTTTACATACACATGTGGCAGAACTAGATACTATTGCTCTCGCGGTCAAAGCTGCCATCCGCCAAAAACAACTTTATTTCATAGGATAGTTAATAATAATAATAATAACAATAATAAGTCTTAATAATAAAAAATGCCCGCGTCTTACTACCTGTTCGGGCTATACGCCTAAGTAGCCTGCTAATTACACTAATATGTTAATAATTGGGAAGGCTGACTATAGAGGAAGTGAAACCATATTTGCATGGAGGGAGAGTGGAAAATCCATTTAGGAAAAATCCTGCACAGTTCATCCGAGTGAGATTCGAACCTCGATCTCCCGGTCCTCGGCTGTTTAGCTCAATACGAAACCAGCGCATTAGTTAACTACGCCACCGAGGCGGGTCATAGGACAATTATTCTTTGACTTATCCCGTTAGTTGAGTGGATTGACCCACTTTGGTGGCTGGATGATTTAAAGCGTTACTCTCGCCATAACCTAAACTGCCGATCACAGATAGATCGGGGTTAAAATCCCAGTAGATTGTACCGAGGGTAGTTTTTCATAAAAATAAAATTCACTCTCCCTCCACGCAAATGCGGGTACACTCCTTTTAAATCCAACCTTCCTCATTTCTAACTCACCAGCGTAATTAGTTAATATGCATATCACTCGAACAATTAGTAAGACGTGGTGCTAAAAAAAATTTAGAAGAAATCAATGCTTTAAAATTGATTTTTATATGAAAGGCGAAGCTTGGGGAGCTAATTATAACATTTACAGAAATAAGTAGTATCTGAACCATATTCTATTTTTTTAAATCTGAAAGGTGACACCTAGACACGGGAATCAAACCAGGGACCTTTAATTTAGCAAGAAAGGGTCATTCTTTCCTCGTATTTTATATCTAGCCCCATGGTGTAGTGATCAGTGCATCTGGCTACGAACCTAGAGGTTTTGAGTTCCATTCTCTGCTAGTAGGCCTGCCTTAGGTATTTTCCCCTTAAGGCGGAGTGCTAATGTGCGTGAGCTTGGGGCAGTCTAGGACGGTATTTTTGAAGTTTTTATAGCATAAACATGTTTGGACAAAATAAATCATATATTTCTTCTATAGAAACATAAGCGTTTAGTTTTATGCACATGCTAATCTCAACATTTTTTGAGTATCTGTCAAGGGTGAATTTAATGACAACTTTTTTTCTTTATTTAAAAAGTTTGTCACCAAATGCCACTATGCTCATGACAGATATGCAAGAGTTGTTGAGATTAGCATGTGCATAAAACTAAATTCTTTATTTCTATAGAAGAAATATTTGATTTATTTTGGCCAAAAAATGTTTATGCTATAAAAACTTCAAAAATACCGTCTTATACTCACGCTCACTAGCACCCCACTTTAAGAGGAATTATCCCAATGGTCACCAGGAGTTGGTAAATTAGGCTTAAGTTAAGTTTAAGACTCTCACTAGTACACACCTCCATATGCATTATCATCTCATCGCGGGTACGACGTATAGACAACCTCCTATATTGTACTTTGGACAACGCTATGCGCCAACAGTATACATACAGGCGACCGAACTTGGATGTCGTGTCTCTCCCGGTCAGTAATTCTATACGTTAAAAAAAACACTCATATATTAAAGCAGAATCTGTGATGGTCGTGTAATTATCCCCTGCTAGTAAGAGCTACCATTGATATCACAGCCGCCGGTGAATCTGTTTTGGCTTCATGCTACCAATGGCAATAGTACACATAAAATAAATATAGTAAGAACCTTATCTGACAGCTAGGTTACAAGACCTACTTTCACATCTTCATACGTCTGACGTCAGGTCATACTATCTGCAGATAGATAGATATACATATATTGATAGCATACGGTACACGAAAGTACTGAAATAGCGTACACACAGAGCCAAAAGTTAAAATCTCAAAGGGATGGATAATTGCCAGATTTTACATTTAAACTTTATGTCAATCGATATGATTATAGCATATATTTTTTTCTTATTTGTTTCAAATAGGTTAAATTTCAAATTGTATGAATTTATTTAACAAACTGGGTTCAAAAATCAGTCCGGGAGATCCCATAGGCCTAAGTCTTATTTGGAGGACGATTGGTCATATTACTGTAAAATAATAGTTTGACCATTAAAACCATGCTCAGTGGTATGCGAGCGTCTTCCTAAACTAGCGACACAGTTATAGAGAATAATAATGGGTAACGGAGTTTTTGACTTGACGTCACAACATAGTTCAATATTACAGTATTATTATTATTATTATTATTATTATTATTATTATTAGTAGTAGTAGTAGTAGTAGTAGTAGTATATGGCCGTGTTTCGAGACGAACTCGTGATTTTGATTCTAGCCCTAAAATTAAAATAAGTTGCCTGTTAACTCGTTTTTCAAAAATGGTTTAGCGATCTTGTTTAAGTCCGCAACCTTAACTTAGTCGATAACGTGTCTGTCTACTGAGTTGAGGGTTCTTGGTTCGATTCTTATCATCTGTCCCGAAAAATGTATTATTGGAATGTGAGTTTCCCCCTTTCACAGTTACGAATTAAGAGGGGGGAAAGGGCTGGAAGTGTGTCTGGTCTAGATTTAAGTTAGTTTTTAAGTCGTGTGATAATGTAATCAGCCGGTTCAAAACGTGCACGTTAAGTATCTCAAATAAATTTAAAATAAATTAAATTATTTAGTTCATAATGGATATCTAAGGACTGTATTATATAATAATGAATAATGAAGTATACTTGTTTTTTGACGGGAGAAAAATTCGTTTAAGGGTGAATGAACAATTTTTGAACATTTGTAACGGTTTAAAAATTGTTTTAGAGATTTTGTTCCAAAAAATTTATCTGGGAATGGTTTTTCATTATAAATAAAACTGTATACTTACTCTTCGGAGAAATATTTGTTCAAGGGTGGCTAATTACACATTTTTTTATTCTGATATTTTTTTAAGAATGTTTTTAATAATGAAAAATTTAAATTTGAAAAAAATTACCTCAAATACAAATTTTTCAGCCAACATTAATAACATATTGTATTATCTTAATTATATTATTATGTTATTATATTATAAGTCACATGACTTAACATTTATGATTACATGAAATTAAATGTAACTTTTCTAGCTACCAACTAAGGTCATCCCTATATAAATTATAGGCTACTGTACAAAAGCAAGCAAAAGCTTGGGCTTATGTGAATTTTAAAACTACTGTTTTTAAAATATTATATACATACGCTTGAACTAATATTTCTTTTAGGAGACAAATCTAGATTGGAAGGGCTAAATCTCAACCTCTTCTTAAGTCGCTGGTCGAGGTTCGAAGTTCAAATCTGACCGGGAACATACTAATATGTGATGTATGTGCGATTGTTGTGCGTGCATTTTCGCTGAGCTTCCTCTAGGTCTAGGACACATCGTTCTTGTTTGTGCAATAGGAGTAATGTTAAATGTAATAACAATATTTATTTTTAAACTAGCCTATAAGCAACAGGGAGAGAAGGGTGTATTTTAAGACATTGTCTGCATTCACTAGGAGATGGATTGAGAAATAATTAGGATGGGACACACTTCGGTGGCCACGTGGTCTACTCTCGCACTAGACTAGACTGCCGATGACGTGGAAATCAGGTTTCGAATCTTGGTTGGATGTACTGAGGATGGTTTTCCACGCAAATGTGAGTACACTTCCTATAAATGTAACCTCTCTAATCCCAAGAACTTGTATTGTGATAGTACATAAGCGAGTTAACCGAACAGTTTGTAAGACGCTGTGCTAAAAGAATAACTAGGAAGGAATAAAAAAAAAGGTTTTTCAAGGAATGCCAGCAAAAACAAAGTTCCGGTTTGAATGCTCTACTAATCTGCGATGTGAATGCCACACAGCAAGAAAGAATTTGTATTGTTCCTCTCTCCACAGTTGAGAAATTTCCCAATGTAAAATAATTCCTGCAAGAACTACCCCCTCCCTCCTTCCTGCTTGCTAAGATTTACTTCTTGGAAAGGTAAATCCATATGTATTTGGCGAGAAGTAAAACTTAACTACCTGGAAAGATTCACCCAGCATTTTTTTGTTGTGTGTTCATAAAATATAATTTTTGAAATCTAAGAAAACCAGCCACAAAACCTTCTTTGTTTTATAAAAAAAATGTGTTGCCTATGGCGAGCAGCAAGCGTAATATTTTTTATTTATTTATTTAGCACCGTGTCTTACTACCGGCTTGGATTATACGCTTAAGTACTAATAACGCTAGTGGATTATAAATTGGGAAGGTTGAATTTAGAGGAAGTGAACCCGAATTTGCGTGGAGGGAGAATGTAAAACCATTTAGTAAAAACTACCCCCAGTTCACCCGACCAAAATTCTATTCAATTTTATTTTTTAGCCCACTTCAGTGGCCTAATGGTCTAAAGCTAAACGCCCGTGTTAGACTAGCCCACTGATGACGTGGATACGGGATTCGAATCCCGGTCGGGTCTGTCTTTTCCTCAGTGGCTTACCATATTCCTATAACCTAAAAAGGTAGGACACGGTGAAAGAAACTTAGAAATAATATACAAGTAGGTAGACCTATGGTAGGATATTGGTAGGATATTGGTAGGAAGGACGGTTACAAAAATTACTAAAACTACTTTCGTATATACATACCTCAATCTATGTTAGTTTCTATTGTAACTTTTGATAGGTAATATACCTATATAACAGTAACCAAAGTCAACCCAAATCTTGCATCCACCCCTAGAATCAAAGTCAACCATAAGACTACACCCCCCCCCAAAACCAAAATTAACCTCAGACTTATACCTAGAAGTGCTGAGGGCCCGGGGTTCAATCCTCGGTCCCGGCACAGATTTATCTAATTGCCAAACCCTTCTTTCTTTCACCTCTGAAAAAACGTGTATTAATCACAACTTGTGAATGTGGAGAATCCTGGGCCTCCATCGTGGTTCGGATTCCACGTTAAACTGTAGGTCCTCCATTTCATCTGACAATCACCCTACCATTACACATTAGCGTAAGTGCGTACAACCCGAACGGTTAGTAAGACGCGGTGCTAATAATAATAATATTATATCTAGAACTTGTCACCCCCTTAGGGCCCAACGTGGGGCGCCACTGTAATAAATATACTAACTAAATGAAATAAACCAAGTGTTGAGACTCATAAAAAAAAGAGAAAAAAAATTGAACAAAAAAATCTTCGGGGTGTCCTCTGGGGGGTTTGAAACTGGGCAAGGAACTATTTTTATCAGGCTGCACTTTGGAAGTTCCCTCCCCTTTCTACACTCACCGACCAGATGCTGCAGTTCTCCACGGCCCGTCCAGGTTAGAGTCTCGTAAGGTGAGCCACAGGATCTCCGCTGCCAATGTGTGAAGGGAAAGGGGTTGGCGACAGAAGTTGCTAAGAAAGATGGTTGTTTTGGATTTGTGCTCCAGAACAAATATGAGTTTTAAGTGGCAATTTTCGATGGACGGACGATAAATCGCGGCCTAGAGGAAGAAGGGACGGCAACCCCGTGATTTACGGAGTTTACAAAAAAAAAACAGGACTGCTGAGTACTCCGAGATTTTTCCCGCTACACAAAAACTAGTGAATAACTCTACTTGGACTGGATCAATGGTCGCGAGCTCGGACCGTGCAAGGGCTCAGTTATTTTTTTTCTTTCTGCTTTCCTTCACTCAATTTCTTGTTGTCTGATTGTAAATGTTTTATTTTATTTTTTTACTAAAGTCAGGAATGCTATTTTTCATTTGGTTTTATGTCCAATATTCCTTATGTGAATTAGTATTATAACGTACCATGACGTCTGGTAGGTAGGGTACCAAGTTTTATTTTTCTCAAATTAAAAGTTTAGGTTTTAACTTGCAAAAGGTTAACCCCGAGATTTCTATGTAATTTTTTGTATATGCATACATATACTTATGCTCCCTCACGGCATAGCCATCGAAAAAATTACGTATTATGCACAGAATACGTTCTTGTATGATCTTAATAGTGTAAGTTACAAGGACCGTGATAAGAGATTGGCAAAATACCCACAGTAGCTTCGCGGGTTTTCTTTTTGTTTTAAAAGCAGCAATGAAACTATCACAATCGCGCACACAGTCGATGGGCATGAAATTAAACCACAGGAATCAATTTTTGCAATAATATATAGCTATCATAGAAACTTTGAAAGAAATTTGATGTAGTGTAATAGCACATCTTTGACCAAATAAATATTTTTCTTTGATCATAGAAACATATTTGTTTGATCAAAGAAATTTGACAATGTAATATCGCCCTTAGGGGGTGACGAGTTCTTAAGAGTGGATATAGGTCTGAGGTTGATTTTGGTTTTGGGGGTGGTTGTAGTAGTGTCGGCCCAGTTAACAAGGTCCTCTGTTGTTGAGGATTTGGTGCGTGAAGCCTGGAGGGTGTATTATCTTATCAGCTGGTCCAATCAGTGTTGTCGACGCGGGCTGTTGCCTTTGGTAGAGTTGTTTCAAGTGAAATATCGTGTCGACCTAACACTTTGTTGCCATATTGTCAGATGGACAGGACCACAATATAGCTGACGTCTGCCGATACCCGGGCCGGTTACAAATAATGGCTGAGCAGTTTTATTTATTTATATAATATTATTATTATTATTATTATTACCACCGCGTCTTACTACCCGTTCGGGTTATACGCACTTACGCTAATGTGTAATGGTAGGGTGATTGTGAGATGAAATGAAGGACCTACAGTTTAACGTGGAATCCGAACCACGGTGGAGGCCTGGCATTCCTCACATTCACAAGATGTCTTGTCAGAGGTGAAGGAAGGGTTTGGTAATCAGATAAATCTTTGCCGGGACCGAGGATCGAACCCCGGCCGCCAGCATAGAAGTCTGACACCTTACCCCTAGACC
>CABFOV010002576.1:23896-62970 GCA_902141375.1 Timema poppense
GGGGGGCGAGTTAGAAGGATGTGACATACTTTTTTAATCGGGAATTTTAGGAAATAATCAGGGGAAATCAAGGAAAAGGTCAGGGATTTCATTGGTCAAGTTTAGTAGACACCATGTTAGAGTATTTTTTTATAAAAAAAATTTCATGTATTCACTAGTAACACTTTTTTTTTATAACTTTTATTAAAAGTAAATTAAAATTTAATAACCTGTTTTAATTTTACCTGTTCAATAAATTTAAATTCATTGTATACCAGTGTTATTTGTTAATTATTTCACAGTATTAATTTACACCTATACATTAATTTTTAATTTTTTTATCATTACGTCTTACAGCCTGTAAAAGCTATAGGCAAAAATGGCATGAGAAAAATAATGGTTGTTCCTGTGAACAAATGAAAAAACGCCGACAAATCTTATGTTTGCAAGAGGAGGAGGGCAGGTATTTGCTTATTTTTGCTTACAAGGTGGGGGTAGGGGTTAAAAATGGGCAAAAATGTGCTTATGTAATACTTGAACGCCCCCAAAAATCAGTGAATTCTTTGATGTTAGTGTAAACAGGGAAATTTCAGGGAATTTAAATACTTGACTAATTCTGCACCTAAACATCTAAAAGTGAGTGAAAGATTTGGTTTCTTGATGCTAGCAAAATGCACTGCCTATATATAGTCCGTTCACCATAGGAGTTGTTTTCTGAAAGGCCTTTTCCCTTACCAGAAATCTATTATATAGTAGGATATTGGTAGGAAAAAAGACCTTTCAGAGGTCAATTCCTACCGTGAATGGAGTATATGTTAGGTATTTTAGCATGAGCATTTTATACGGGAATGCTTTATATCACATTTACACAATTCTACAAATAATACTTAAAACATTAAATACTAGAAAAAGAACAAGAACTTAAGAACGTTGATGTTAAGTACCTTAAAAATTTTCAAAGAAAAATGGTAAAAAGGTTAGATCTGGATTATTTTTTAATGTCCTCTGGAAAACATGGAAAAAGTCAGGGAATTTTATAATAAAAGTTTTGTAACCACCCTAAATCCTCCTCAACTCTTTCTATCTTCCTAGATTAGAGTAGTTGATAATGCTTGGTTATACCACAAATGAAATAACTAAGGATTTAATTGAGAAGGGTCATTTTTGTATTTTGTCAAAATAGGATAAGAAAGAGTTGTTTTTTTGTATTTGTTATGTGAAACTATTCACTAACTTATCACTATATTAACAGCAACTATTACAGTTCAGGTTATTGGGATCTGACCAAAGATTCTTTTGTCAGAACAAAACTGTTCATTTTCTGTGATGGTTTAACATTTTAATTTTAGACGCAGAACAATATATTTTGAGTTGTCCCCTCATTGCATAGTAAACAAAAGTATTAAACCCTGACACAGAGGTGAGGTCAACTATAACAGGAATACGGTAGAAAGGACAGTATCTGGCATTCACACAAGCTTGACACTAAAACTACTTTAATATATTCATACATTAAGTTGTGTGATCTGCAACTATTACATTTGATTGACTGATCAATATATATTATATAAAATAACACTAATAATAATGTAAAGTGTTATCATTGTTGAATGCAAATGAGCTTGTTTGTGTTATATATCTTTCCTGTGACACTATGGAGATGAGGTACAGTAGCAAGAGCATAAGGTGACAGACAGAGCAAGTGATCTCATCTTAAGATAAATCTCATTAGCCCAGTTGACTAGGTTTTGAAATAGAAATCTTATTAACTGATGTTTATACCCTTCAAGAGATAACATTCCCTTTTTAAATTTCTCATGATGACTACTCAATCTTGGGAAGGGGTAATCCCTTAGAATTATAGGTTTTCTAGGCTATTTTCACATTTTTTCAGGCTTAAATCCTAGATTACCCATAATCTTAAAAGTAGTCTGAAATGCCATTAAGAAAACTATTTTAATTAAATTTTATTTCTAAAAATTCAATTTTGAAACTTAATTTGATAAAAATAATTACCAATTTAAGAAAATTAGTTAATCTATTTTGTAATTATTGTAGTTGTGAAAATCAATAGCAAAACTTATAGCTTAATTTACTTAAATATTTAAAAAAAAAGTTATTTATTTTAATTTTCTGTTGCTTTTCATTAAATTTTAATTAACATAAAATCTGTTTACCAGGGCTTACATTTTCCTAACTTTGCTATCTATAAAAATACATTGTCTTTAATAATATTACCTAGCCAAATTTAAATTTGAAATTTAAGTTCAGTTCATTTGTTAGTGAATTGATTTTTGCAAAGTAAAATAATGTACTGCAGACACTTTAACATACTTTAATAATTATTTTAAAATTACAATATTCTTCATATGAAGCATATATGTTTGCCTCATGTTTATGCATTAGTAAACCAAAACCGGCTTACTTGTACGCACCTGTCTCTAAATGTTAAAAACATAGTACAGTTGAGCATGGGTCAAATCGTTCATAAATGACAAATGCAGATTACATGAATTGGTGTACAACTACATGAAAGTAGATTTGTTAACTTTTCTGTCAGATTAAGTTTGTCCTATGAAAATTGGACTGGCATATCTAAAATCTATTAGATATACTTGCTTCTAGGCCTATTCATACATAAAATATCCTATTGCATGAAGCCAAAAGGGGGTCATGGTTAACTAATATTACATTACTATCAGTGTACTATCAGTGCAGCTATCCTTACCACAATGTAAAATAATTTGCTTAAATAAATCCATGGTGTCAGCTCGGAAGCGAGCTATACCGACTGAGCGGCCACAGCATATTGGCAAAGGTAGTACCAACTTTTGCAAAGCGAGGGTGTCATATTGTTAGCACAATGAACCCTCCAACCGTTAATCTCAGTTTTTCTAGACTGGAGCCGCTACTTCTTTATTAAAGCAGCTCCACAATTGCCACACGAGAATGAGTTGACCTCATTACAGACCCATTGCTTCACAGAAAAAAAAGCTGGAAGTGCCAGGGATTAAACCCTGGACCTCTGGATCTGTATCCAGGAACTTTGACCAGTAGACCAAAGATACGACACAAATTCCTGATTATTGCTTGATTACTAACTAGTCAAATTTTAGCCCATAGACATTCTATCTACCATACCAATAAGGAGCAAGGAATCAAAATTTACTGAAAAGAATGGAACACTTCGTAACGTTTAATTTCCAAATCCTTTATTTTAACTTAATTTCATTCAGTCTAAATTACTTCACTTAAAGTCAGTTTGTAATAGTTTTAAAGAAAAATGTATGTAACAATTTGATTAAATTTTTCGTTTTCTTATTATTCTTATTGTTATTGTTATTATTGTTATTATTATTATTATTATTATTATTATTATTATTATTATAATTATAATTATTTGTTCTGTCCTATGACAGGCCCATTCCTTTTGTCAGTGAAAGTTATACCTCCAATGCACCCTGTCCCCTGCCTCCTCCTTCAGCTCCTAGAATTTGCTTCTTTCCTTCAAGTCATCTAATATTTGAACCCTCCTTCTTCCTACACTTCTCTTTACTCAACCTTTCCTTCTATGGCATCTTGCATAAGACAGTTCCTCCTAAGTATGTGCCCAATCCGGTTTGCTGATAATTTCATACAAAGTTTTAATGTTTATTCTCTTTTCACCAACAATATGTCATAAATTTATTTATTATATTTATTACAAGTTTTGTATTAATATATTTAACAATCTACTATCTTAAATTAAAACCTACTCTCCTTGACTGTACGAGGTGGAACTTTTCTTTTTTATAATGCAACAAGCTTGAACCATCTTAACTTCATTTTTCACATTTTCATTTAATATCAAAATATAATACAATAAATAATTATACTGCATTGTTTATTATCTTTCAGGATGGGTCACAGGAGAGATGGCCATCTGAAGATTTTCCTTGTGTTGATGACACATGCAGGGAGGTAAGTAAGCAATTTTAGGACTTAGCTAGAAATGCATGTAAGCTAGTTATCACTCAGGAAGACATTGTCAGAGGAGAGAAGGACATTTGAAGATGATCATTGTGTTGATGACAACTGCCAGGAAGTAAGTTGCACCCTCATGGTTAGAGCACATATGCATGTAATTTATTTATATTTCAGGAAGACATGTCAGGGGAAAGAAGGACATTTGAAGATGATCATTGTGTTGAAGACAACTGCCAGGAAGTAAGTTGCATCCTTATGGCTTAACTACATACTTTTGAATTAATTTAATTTCATCACCAAAAATTGTTATGAACATAAGTCACTTTATTTGGTATAAACAAAATATGATTACTTTTCTTCTTATGGTGTCAAAATGTTATTTTTCACTGCGTCATATTACGAGTTCGGGTATGCATACATTAATGACAATAATTGAATAGGGATGACAAAGGAAGAATTTTAGAGGAAATGTACCCACATTTAGGGATTAACACCTTTTGTACACCCGACTCGGATTCAAACCTTGATCTTCCTGTCACCATCAATATAATACAGCACAAGAAAAACGTGCTAGACCAAATAAGTTTAGTTTTATTTCATTTGATATAGCAACCAAACTAAGACATCCTATTTGTAAAATTATTATATTTTTATGGACATTAATAAATAACTTGACAAATATTGTAAAAAAATAAAATAAAAAAAACATAAAAGAAGCATGATTGGTACCATTTATGCTCCTGTGACCATTCTTAGCTGAACCAAGGGTGTTCAAAATACTGAAAATTTGTAATAATAATGTTTTGTAGTTCATATATAATGTCAGTAAGGCACACACATAAAAATAAAAAGTTACAAAGTTTAAGAAGTAATGAAATAATTTTAGTAAAGAAAAGTTTTTTAAATGTTAAATATAAAAAATGTTTGAAAAATAAATTATTTTGTTTTATTTGGATCAGACTAGATAAACAACTATCATTTCTTTACTATATTACCAAACAAGGACATTATATTAAAAGGTACTAAGAGATTATGTGAGCATTTATTTCAAGTATCGTAGAAAAGGCTTAACTTCATCAAAATTAAATAATAATGCTATTTATTAATGAATTGCTATATTTTAGATTATTGACAGCTTGACTTTAAAAGGTGTACTCTAAAAGGAATAATAAAACAATCAACTTAAGAGGAGATTAAAAAACCAACCTGTGCATCATGGCGCGGGTATTGAATTTTGATCTCCTGGACCAGTCAGCCACAAATCTCTAATCCTGCTGGTTATAATTCTTATAGTTTTAATTCAATTTTACACTTACTCCAAAATTTATTGAAACAAATGCAAATGTTTAAATTTAATCCAATACATTTATTTTAATCTTGATATCCATACATTTATTTCTAGTGCCTCATGGGAATTGCTATCGCGAAACAAGAGAAAAACTGCACCCGCTATTGTGTGAGTATT
Organism: Timema poppense; assembly: GCA_902141375.1. Taxonomy (NCBI): domain Eukaryota; kingdom Metazoa; phylum Arthropoda; class Insecta; order Phasmatodea; family Timematidae; genus Timema; species Timema poppense. Next base: position 29,307 of record CABFOV010002576.1, read on the forward strand.
ATACTATTGATTCAGTTAGAGTTAAATTTTTCCATAGTAAGAACTCATTCACTCATTGTTGATATTACAAGCTAGTGTTGGCTGTGTTCTTACACCTTTGCCCAATGGGTAATATATTTTATCTTTTTTCAGAATGGATCTGAAATTTGTTCAAACAGTTGTTTGTGTGTGGCACAAGAATTCAATCAAACAGGTAAGCTTTTAACTTGGAGAATGGTAAGCGGAGGTGACTACAAACATAAATTCTAAGACATCATATACCCATAAATCTTTAATTCTATTTTTAACCTGTCAGGTTATACACATATATTATAATTACTCTAATAAAGTAGGGATCAGGAAGGAACCATTTTAGAGATAATCAATCTACCCACATTTGCGAGGAAGGAGAGAAGGAAACCATTTAGGATAAACCACCCTCAGTAGATCCGGTCAGGGTTCAAGTATGTGTAACATTTTTTAAGTAGGCTAATTACCAATAGCGTCGCTAATTTTCTTCACTTTATTATAAGCTCAATAGCTTAGAGTGCATTGGAGTCTCAAAATAAAACAATAAGTACAGTAAAGTTCCACGCACTACACACAAACTTTAATGAACATGAAATTCTTAAAAACTATTACAGTGTGAGCTTGTACTTTAAATATTAATTAAAAATGTTTGTTAATTGAGATAAAATGGGGAAATTTGACCAAGTACACAGAAATGTTTGGAATAGGCTTGTCTCACCCCGTGGAAAAGGCATAACTTAGATAGTATGGATGTGCGAAGTTCATCTTTTCAAATTGAAGTAAAGTCTAATCGAATTATATGAAATATTCCTGAAGCTGAATTGAATATTCGAAAAAAATATTTTATCCTAGAAAAAAAATGCATAGCTATAAAAATTACATACATACATACTTAAACACGTCATTCCCTTATGGGGTAGGCAAGGAACTGTGTATATAGCTCAAAAAACAACTTCATACTTAATCCAACCTCATTAACTTTCTCCACACTTCGTTAACCCTGCATACTCTCTTCGCTTCAACAATATCCCTACACCAAGACATACATGCTCTTTTATTCGTAAAACTCTTATTGTTTCTCTTTTTAACACATTCTTCTACAACATTTAGGCAGGTATTACATGGCTTACCCTTTTCTTTCTATCCACACACTCTACCTTTATATATTTACTTTGTCGTTCAATCCACAATCAACCTCTCAAAATGCCCGAACCCATTTAAGACACTTCGTTCACAGTGACCTTTCTTTGGATTTGCTTTCGAACCACACTCTGTCAGCACCCATTCATTACTGACTTTGTCCATACAAGTTTTTCCACGTACATTTCTTAGATATCTCATTCCAGCCACATTCACCTTGCTCTTGTGTTTCTCCTGAAAAACTTACACTTCAGATCCATAGAATAATGTTGGCCTTAATACAGTTTTATATAATACCCTCTTTGCCTCTTTCGATACTACTTCAATTCTTTGTAATAGTACACATACATTCAATTACTCTCAGAGATGTAGCCACCCGTCTGTCGATTTTACAGTTCATCCTTCCACTTTTACAGAACATTCTGCCTAAATACACAAAATCATATATATATATAATACATATATATATATAATACATATATATATATATATATATATATAATACAATACTTTAGGTCTTAAATATAATTTACAAACTGTTATGCTGAAAACATGACTAACATAATCCATTCTAAGCTGATAAATCAAATTAGTATTTAAAAATTTAATTGAATTATTCTACATATGTCAAGTTAACCAGGGCTGTGGAGTCGGTACACCAAGCCTTCGACTCAGACTCCTTCAGGCATTGCTAAGTATTTCAATTAGTAGCCTAATAACAAATTTGCTGCAGTAAAATGCTCAAATACGAATGAGTTCATGAGAAGCTGTTTTGGCATTGTGAATTTATATTTGAATAAATCTCTCAATCTAAACTACAAATATTGGTCTTAAAGAATAAAATTAAAATGATATAGTTACAATATGTTGTGTTATAATATTATAAGTTTTTATTTTAAAATTGGACTTGATTCTTTTTTTATCGACTCTGACTACACTCAAATTTATTATCGCTCCAACTCCAAAAGACCCGATGTGAACATGAACTTTGATGTACATAACCGAATAAAATGTTGAAAATTGAATGTAAATGTGTATTTCAGCTCTTAATATTTTTATTGACAAAGCTTTGTAATTTTCGAAGCAGATTTATTTTCCTAATTGAAGTAAGAACTGACAAAAATTTGAAGTAAAATTCAAGTTTTAGAAGCTTTTCACACCCTTATTAACAAACCATATTTAAAAACATTACAACAAAATTGAAAAATATTTAAAATGGGGAGGGGGGGTGGGTGGCATTGAACCATTTTAATGACCAAAATGTCTGGTTTGAGCATAATTATGTGTCTAATAATGTTCCGGATAATCAGCTGTGAGAAGGGCTCTTATAGGTGGCATGGAAGCCACCATATCCTTTGCATTTAATTTTTGCAGTTTGTTTTATTAAAAATCAATTGAAGTAACCCACAATTGGGAAAAATGTTACTAATTTGTAAAGTATGGAAATAGTACATTTTTAAAAAAAACTTGCCACCTTATATACAAAATTAAATTATAAATACTTAATGGACAATTATTTAATTAATTTACCCTTGAATATTTTTAAATGATGAAAAGAGTTCAAATGTAAATGAAGACTTTGACTTACAATTACTTCCATGTTACCTTAACTGTCTGAAACACTAATTTGAAACATAATGTGAATTAGACCCATTTAATGTCATTTTTTTTGGTCCTGAATCCCTCTGAAAGATGCTAGTGGTTGGAGCAAGCGACCAGGCAATGTTACATCCCCTTACCTCCTGTGCCACGAGCCTAACCTGTTGAGTGTCCGCTGGGATCCTCCATTCTCGGGGCTAGTGTATGTGCTAGAATACAGCGATACCTCGGACAGTTGGCAACCAATTCAAACTGTGAGTAGCCTGTTCTAAATGTTGTGCTTTTTCATACCAGTAGTCAGTAACTAACTATACCCTGTTTCAGATAACTTGATTGGTGAGGTAAACATTCACTAGTAGACCTATCTACCCTAGGTCTGTGGAAAGCACATGGGTTTGAAAGTATTACCAGAAATATATTTATTTATTTTTATTATCGCATCTTACTACCTGTTCAGGTTATACACATATATAATGATGGGGTAGCGATGAGGAAGGAAGCATTTTAGAGGTAATCTACTTACATTTGTATAGAAGGAGAGTGGGAACCATTTATGAAAAATTACCCTCAGTAGACCCAACTGGGATTTGAGCTCTGATCTCCCCATCATCAGTAGGCCAGTCCAACATGAGAGAGACGCCTCAAGCCATTCGGCCACTGAAGCTGGTGTAAATATAATTATCAACTCCAATATTTGCTAAAAAAGTATACACACACACACATACGCACACACGCATGAATGAAGTTTGTGAGGAGCATGTAGCTGTCACGAGGAAACTCAAGATTAGGAATGTAGTTATCTAGACAAGAGTGAGGGTAGAGGGAGTACATGAGATAGTAGAGGAAGTAAGGCTGAGATAGTATAGTCTTTAATGAGGTTGGAAAAAGAGAGGATGCCAAAGAGAAGGTTGGAAACAAAGTATGTAGGGAAAAGACCAATAGGGAGGCCAAGAAAAAGATCAGAGGAGCAGATAACAGAAAGTGTTCAAGTGAGAGGAGAGAAATGGACGTGACTAAATGAGGAAGAGTGGTGGAAGTATAGAGGAAAATAGAGCATTTTACTAAACTGAACCGGCCACAAGCTGAAAACAGCAGATGATATTGATAATATATACATATATTATAAGCTACCACATACACGTAATGTGTATATTCCAACACTGCACACTTATAATTGACTAAGAACAATCACACACTTAAATAGCACATCTAACCACAACAAAATTGGATCGGGGAGGCAGGGGCTAGGTGTGATTGTGAAAATGAGCAGAGGACGTTTTGCAACCTTTTGGTTTGCCATCCTCTGGGCTGAGAAAGTACACACTAAATTATTAACTATAGCTTAAATATGTAGTTGGATAAACCGCTTGTGTGACTTGTGTTTGCCATCTATTTGTTTTTAGACACGTTTCACCACAGTCACGCTGGTGGATCTGACCCCTGAGACCCGCTATCAGATTAGAATCACAGGGATGGCTAGTGATGGTCAGATAGGGGAACCTGCACTCAGCGAGTGGGTATCTACTTTACCAGGTAAAATATATCACAAAATAGTTTCAAAGGAATATCATTTAGAAAATAAAACTTTATTTGCGGCTTACAATGAAAACATTTTACTATACTATTAATGTTATTTTATAGGTATGGATAATAGTTATCAAAAATGAAACTTGCTGATAACACGACCTGACATATGAATACATAAAATTATATCTCATAAATTTTCTCTCTGTTGAATAAATCTCTTTCTGTGAGATCTTGACTATATTTTAAATTATTTAGCTATTTTAGCTTCTTTTATTTCTAAGGAGGACTCTAATGCATTCATTTATTCTTTACATTCCCATTTTATTTATTTCTTTTATAACTTTTGAGATGATGGGAAACACAATATTTTTCTTTGATAGCTCTAGTAGGTGGATTAATAATTGATATAAATAAAATTGTGATAACTCATTCTCAATGCATCAATACAGGATTTAAATCCATCTTTTGAAGTCACTCAGGTGTGTTAGCCTATTTGTGGTACTCTTTTATAAAAAAAAGAACATATACTGTGGCCTATTAATTCTCAAGGTCAATTCCAATAATAATTATGTATGATGGGTTGAATCTACTTATTTAAATTTAGATCTCGATTCTAATATGATTTATATATGAACCTTGAATTCAAATCTTAGAGAATATGTTAAGCATAAAAGGTTAACTATTGCATACATATCCCTAATGACCTTTATGTATATTATTTTTTTGCTTTGATCCTAATTTTATTTAAATAATATTTTAGGTTGCTATATAAAATAGAATTCAGTAAAAGATTAAATGTGTCTTTCACATTCATTTAAGTGTAAAGTAATGTTTGAGGTCTAGTTGTTGAGTTAATTACAAAGTTATATTGTTATAAGCAACTTATAAATAGCACTTGTTAAAAATAAATCAGATTTTTAACTTGAAATGATATTGAATACCAAGTTTTAGCATTGTTTTAATTATAAAATCTTGAAAATCCTCAAAGATTTGAAGAACACATCACTAGATAAATTGTTGATTAGCATTGGGGTACACTCCAATATTAATAAGATGGGGCCTTATAGATGATACAAACACATTTATTTGCAGCCAAAATTGTTATTATATATCATAAATAATCACAACAGATCACAAGACTTGGTATATGAATAAGTTAAAATAGATCTCATAGCTTTTATGTCAGATAAGGATCCTCCTCTGAAATTTGGACTGTAGTGTGAAGTTGAATTCTTTACATTTAATTAGTTTCTCAATTAAGGAATAGATGTATAGCACAATACTATGCAGTTAAAGTGAACCTTAAGGAAACAACTAAATATATTAGTCTGATCCAAGAGTCTGAGGTTTGATCCTGATCACTTGCACTTTGAATGTATTGTTGAATGATTTTTCTATGTACATCCATGTGAGTGCTGGAACAGATCCTTAACATTCATTCTCTCTCCTCATACTGTTATAGATAGTTACCAGAGTGGCCACTCAAACTTTAGAATAAAATTCCAGCATAGTTCATGGTTTTCCCAATAAAAAAAAGAATTTTCCCATTTAAAAAAATCTTTTTTCTTATGGTTGTGAGACTTTGAACAATTTTTTTAAAAAAAAAGTGTGTTAAACATGCCACCAAATGTTAGTATTGCAACAAGTATCTCTATCTCTTGAATACAAAAGTATATATTCTTGTTGTTAATAAGTACCTCTTCAACATATTTGGAGAGGTCCTTGACTAAATATTTAAAAAAATAAAAAAAATTTTTTAGCATCGCATCTGACTACATGTTTGGAATGTACACTGTTTAAAATTAGATACACCTAGAAGCTATTTATAATGATCCTCCTAAGTACAAAATTAAAGAAAAATTCACAATTCCCCTGGTTTACCCGATTAATGGCTTCTATGGTTAAGTATATTCTAGGCAGTATTAAGCTAGATAAATATATTCGTCTGAAATGCAGGCAATCTTAATTATTATACACCTGAATTTGACACTTCATTTGCAACGAAACCTTCTGCCACACTGGGACATATATATATATATATATATATAACCAAAAATGTCTGTAGGTTGGGCTAGAAAGATTACAAAATTTTGTTGGTCAGCAAAAATAGGGGAAAAAATACCTATTGTTTAGTTCAATAAATTGGCTATATAGTAGCATTGGCCACGTTACAATCAAACTTATAGTCAACAATACAACAATAATATTTTTACATAATTATATTGAGAAGGGATTGAGGGCCAGTTTCATAGTTATACTTTGTATGCCTCAAGTACGGTGCTTTTCTAAATACAGGGCAACACCTTCTTAAACTCGAATGGAATGGGCCAGTTTCACATATAAAGTTGGCGCATTTTATTCTACTCTAGGTAGGTGTCTTCTTGTATTTAGTGTAGCACCACATTTGAGGCGTATTAAGATTGACTATGAAACCTGCCATAATGTGAGTAAATTCAATTTGTAATATTAAGTGGTATCTCCAGTCCTAACCCTTTTTCCAATTCCACAAGAAAGGAGCTTAGGGTGGGAATCCAGGGAATGTGAGAAAAGGCAGGCTAAGTGATTTTTTAATTTTTTATAGCAAATTTTTTTGTGTCAAAATAAATCAAATATTGCTTTTATACAAACATAGACTTTAAATTCCTTCACATGATGACCTCAACAGTTGTTGAATATCTATCAAGGGTGTCTGGGAATTCCATGACAACTTTTTCTCTTCATTTAAAAAGTTTGTTGGACAATGCCACAACAGATATTCATGAACTGTTGATATCAACATGTGACTAAAATTAAATTCTATGTTTTTATAGAAGCAATATTTTATTTATTTTGACCAAAAAAGTTTTGTTATAAAAACTGCAAAAACACCGACCTTTTCACGCGTTCCGTGCACCCCCCTACCCCCCACCCCTTGGAGTTAAACTAATAGAAACTTTTACTGTGAGTAGATCTTGATTCACACGTTCACCAAAAATAGAGAGTAGAATTTGCCTGAGTTTCATAACCAGGGGTGGACTGGGCTGCCAAGACACCTGAAGACATACCGGTAGGCCAGTTCGATTTGGTCTGCTGCAACTATTTTAAACTAAAATAAAGCTTTCCATTCAATTCCATATGATTGTTCTTATTCAACTTTAGTCAAAAATCCCAATGAGTAAGTCTGAGGGTGCCCATGATTGATTATTTGTAAATATATTCATTAATACTGACTGTTGCTATCTTTGTAAATCCACACAAGTAGTGGGTGAAAGATTATTTTACAAACTTTATTATATAATTAAAAAATAGACTCCAATCTATTGTCTAACCATTTAGAAGCATTTTTGATAATGTCAGTAGAAAGTAGAAACTGATGTTATAAGTTGACTTAATAATGACATAATCATAGACAATGTAGCTGAAATTGTCTTGGGATTACCTTTTCTAATAGTAAAAATATAAATATTTCACCTCGCCCATTCAGCTGACACTGAAACATAGCTTCAGTAGTATTTCTGAACACATGTTAAGAGCCATAATATTTGTAGTCCCAGGCCACTTGAAACCTGACAGTCCACCCCTGGTCATTACAATTCATAAATATAAACAGAAAAAAAAAAAAAATACACACTTTCCATTTAATTGGGTATTTCAAATAATTTTACAACAGTAGATGCAGCTGTCATTTAGTATCTCTCTTTGTATAGGTGCATGCACAATGATTATGTTTAGGCGCATGTGCATGAGTGGACAACACTGATGAGACTAAAATCTTATGGTTGGTTTAGAGCTAGACATTTGATTATGTTTCTGTTGTTTTTTGGTGAATGTGTAAAAAATGCACAGTATCGGGTTGGAGAGTTACAAGTGTGTGTAAATTGGTTTAGAAAAGAGTTATTACATTTGAATAAATACATTACTATTTTGCATAACAAAAATTAATCACTTCTCTTTTTGTTCAAAAAAATTAACAAAAAGTCACTTTTAGAATGAAAAACTTTCTTTTCTCCATGCTTAACTAGCTAGTTAAAACATACTCATATGCTACATGTAAGTATGTTTCGTAATATGAAATGTTCCCATCAACAACTTTGAATCAGCTTTTATGTTTTGTTTGGAAAATCATTATTATATTATTTATATCATATTAAGAAGATGGTAGAGGAAAGGTGGATAGAAACATAAAAGGAACAAACACAATATGGCTTTTACAACGAAAAGAATCACAGTTCACACTTTACATTGCTGCCATTGGACAAAAAGGTAATGGTTGCTTATTGAAGAAAATTGATCATTACGGTACCACCCAATCTCCGGACATAGGTTTCATTCTATCGGAACTCATCAAGAGGGAGTGTGAAACGTGCAACGCAACTTCCTATAAGAGGAAACCAAAAAACACAAAAGGAAGAAAAAGGAAATTTGTAAAGAATGTTAGGACACTTAGATAGGAACATGTAAAAAGAATAACATAAAGGACAAGCAGAATAAAGGGACAATGGATGTGAATATATATATAATATATCTTCATAAGGAAAAACTCTTTGCTTTATGAGGTAATTATATTATATTAGAAATAAGATACAGGAAAGGCGAATAGAAATATATAAAAGGAACAAACACACTATGACATATAACACATTGTGCTCATTCCATTTATATGTTCCTATCCACATTTCCTGTAGCTTCTTCCTAATATAATATAATTACCTCATAAAGCAAAAAGAAGTTCTCCCTATAGATGTATATTATATTATTTTATTAGTCACTTTATAAGAACATTATTTATCTTATACAATGGTGATAGTTATAGATAAACTACATTAATCTATGGTAGTATTTTTCTCTTGAGGTAACTATTGTAGTGGCATTTATAAATACGGTAGCTAGTCCCTTGTGTTTCAATCACATTTAATCAACATCATTAAAATAAATGAATACTTATCAAGAATGAAACAATCTCAATATTACCAATATTTTCATTTGTATATAGATAAACAACATTGTGTTATATAGAAATGTATCTTCAACTCCCAATCCGCCTTATTTAATAATGCTACATAATAAAGCTGGCAATAATGTATACTTATTAGCAGGGCCTGGTAGGCTTGATGGCTTTAATCCTTCCAAGTCAAGGTACCTACCTAAATCGATAATCCACTATCTCATAATAACCCAAAAATTTGCCTCAAACATTTTCCTGATCAGCCTACAAGCATATACAACTTGCTAACAATATCAAATATTTCCTCTTTTTCAGCCAATGTTGTGCCTGATACAGTAGAAGATATTTATATTCAGCACATAAAGGTGAAAGAGAACAAAGTGACTGTGAATATTACCTGGGTTCCAGCATTGGGTGAGAATAGTAAAATTAGGTCCTTTCTTTATTATGTGTCTGTACTTATAAACAAAGCTAGACTACTTATTGAAGAAACTAAGTGTTTTTCGAATATAATAAGGTTAAATGTTGTCACTAGAAAAGTAATGGTGACATATTATGTACATAGAAGATTTAATTGTGTAGGCCTACATTAGTTTGATAAGTTAAAGAATATCTTGAAAATCATCAGCAGACAAGCCGTTTAAATTAACGGTTTGGTGACCTCGGTCTTACACACAATGAGATGCATGGGCAGGTTGAGTTGGGTGTCTTACAGTGCAATAACGCTATATGGAATGATTAAGAACTCTGACGTATTTGGGAATCACTACAATGTTAGAAGTATAATATATTTTGTATTTCTAACACTGTAGGTAATTATTGTATTGATTCATCATATGATCACATTTTAACACGGATTGTTGGATTTACATACATGCATTTCACTTAAAGAGTTATTTACTTTAATTATTTTCACTCCAACCACAACCTCGGTATTTTCAAGAATTTTAGATATTATTTTGCACTGTTGACTGTAAAAAGGACCTAATCCTAATAACTAAAATTGACACTGTATACATAGTTTTGAATAGAATTCTCTAAAACTTTGTGGAATAGTACAATTATATGAATACTTTCAAACCCCCAAAATTAATCTAGAATAAACTAATAAATTTTGCATTCATACAGTCTTTTCTCCTCACAACTATGAAATTTGGACTAAGTCTTTTCTGCAATCATTGATGTGTTTAGAATACAAGAGTATAATATATCAACTTCTTCATGATTCAAGGCCTTCTTGAAGCTTATAAATAAGAATGATATAAAGGTATGAAATTTAAGCTGATATATTCAGTTGGTGATTGATGTTCAGTTTAACATAGATGAAGGTCACCTAAATTTGAATAATAGTTTCATAAAATTATTCCAATGCTCTGACGGATATTTAATATTTTTATCTAAGTCTTATTAATATTTGTATAGTAAAGTTACCTACTTCAGTGGCTGTGTGAGCTAATGCATTACTCTCACAGTAATCTAGACTGCTGATGACGAGATTGAGGTTCAAATCTCTGTTGGGTGTACTGAGGGTGGTTTTTCCAAAACACTCTCCCTCTATGCAAATGTGGGTACACTTCCTGTAAATATAACCTACCTAATCCTTAAAACCTATAGCTTAATTAGTACATTAGCATATACGATATAACCCGCACAAGTAGTAAGTCGCAGTGATAAAAAAAAGTATTGTTTTGAGTGGTTTTTTTTTAAATCATGACATTTATTCACCAGATGAAATTGTAATAACCTATTTAGCAATTAGTATAGATATTTATGAACCAGTGACCATTGAAATCAACAAATGTTTCATTATTTTAGTGAAATTAATATTTTTAAATTTATTATAGAGAGAAATTATCAAACACACACAGTATGGCTATCACTATTATCACACCATTGTAAGGTATATATTTATGGCATGTTCTTGGGGAGTCAACCAATCTTCCTGTATATAAATAACAAGCCGTTCATGTCAGAATGTCTGCCGTTAGTTAACCATTAGTATCTTTGTATATACATACATATACTAGCTTCCAAACCCAATAGTTAAGAGTGTCTTAAATAAATTATGATGACTTATAAACTCTTCATGAGATCGATCCCATCCCAACTACAATGTTTTAATTTTTTTGTCTGAATTTAAATCACTTGTTAATAATTAGAATTCAGTAATATATTATTTTATTTTTGTAACTATTTTTAAAACATAAATATGCCCTAAAGGTTTTTACTATGCGAGTAATAATTAGCTTGCTAAGCTTTATTTTTAAATGTGTACATTTTTATGTCATAAACCCATTAATTTAATTTTTAAATAACCATATACATAAAAAAAAATCAAAATTAATGTACCGTTTTTAATTTACTGCCTTATTAAATTATATTTAAAGAAGAATATTATGGTAGTCTACGTACCCTGTATACTTTTATAAAAATATTTAAAACAAATTATATGCTTACCAACAAAATCATTTAAAATTAAAGTTTGAAGTCTGATAAATAAAAAATGAAAAAACGGAGATGACAGGATTTAAACATGCAAATTCTAGATTATAAGAATGTCACTCTACCAACTCAGCCAAATTGACATTTAAATAAATCTTAAAAATGTAAAATATATAATTATATTTACACCCAAATAAATATTTTTATTGAAGGATTGAATAAAGTGTACAAAGTAAGCATATTTTTTTCTTCTGTAAATCTATTTTGTATATTGTGTCACCCGATAATGCAAGTGTTCTATGTTCAATTTTTCACTTTTGTGTATAAGAGCATTGAAGTTTGACCTTGTGTATAAAACCATTGTTACTAGATGACAACTCGAGTTTTTATCTTCTTAAGTAATTATATAGTAGTCTCGATTTCGCTGCAGGTGAATCATACACATTCTAAATAAAGGTAAACACCAAATATCTTAAATTTAACCATTTTGGAGAGAGAACACTTGCATTCTCTGGTGACGAATGGTAGGTCTATTTCAACAAAATCACTCTCATAAAGCTTCACCTAAAGAGAGAGATGGAATCCATTTTGTTTATTTTATGCTCTACTCGACAGATAAGGTCTGTCTCGCATGGTTTCAGGTTGGCGAGTAGAATCTGCTTGCTATTCAATCATGTGACATCAGTTTTTGCAGTGCAGAAGTTTCAAAATTAGGGATTTGCGAGATTGGGTGTGAGATGAGATAAATAAGCTAGCGAATCGCTACTCACACGTTTCAAAATTAGGGCTCCTGGTATAGTTTGTCAGTGTCGAGGAATTCAGGGTTCAATTCCAGCCATATGTACAAAGGGTGATATTTATTTCCTAGATGGTTTCCAACATTCCCCTGATTGAAATGTGGTTAAATTTCCTTTATATTATATCTTCCTCATTCCATAGCCACTAGTGTGCTTAAAATGTGCATAGTCCAGACGGCTAGTAAGATGCACTGCAAAAACTAAAGTATATTATAATATATTAATTTTAATCAAACACGTTTCTATAGGCTTTGGCCTGAGACCCGCCCCCAGTTTGTGAATATTGCCCTTCACCTGATTTGAGTTTGATACCACTGGTCAATCTCCTGGCTTCTGCCATTAGAATGTTTGCTGCAATTTTAATTTGAGTGAATGCTCTGTTGGCAGATCAAGCATGTTTCTACGAGGTCGCTGCATTTCCAGACAACATCCCAGATTACAATATCGAGGAGGTTGAGGTAAGATAAATTGTGGATAATTTATCATTATTAATAACCGCATGTATACATATGACTCAAATAGGTAATAAAATGCACTGCAAAAAAAAAGTGTGCCTTGTTTACTTTTAAAGCTTAACTTGCGTGACTCCACTAAGATGTAGCTTTTAAGAGAAGGCCATAGTGTAATTCACCAACGTAAGAATGTATCTTTCAGGGTAAACAAAGTGTATATACTTCTAAATATGTGTGGTGAATTAAATTGAGGGCGGAATTATTGTGTGACTAAAGTTTGTTTGCACTCACAAAAAAGGGCGGGAATGCAAACAAATTATTATTTAAATGACATTGATTATTAATAACCTCTTTTAAGAATGGAAAAATCTTTCAGATAGTTGTGTTTATGTTAATGAAAACTCAATTATCCTTCTTTTTCTTTTTTTCAATAGGTGCTCTTTTGTCATTGGTGTAAATTTTGACAAGTATAGCTAATTTCTTTTAAATACAAAAATTTAATTTACTTGCTAGTACTTTTTAAAAATATAAATATGAACACCCTTTTCCAAAGTAACATTTAAGTATTAATAAGCATAATTTTAATAACTGTACACAATAATATAAAGAATTATGATTCAAAAACAAAAATATTAACTTAAGAATTAATAATTGAACGCTAGCAGCTAGATTGATGCATTGTGTTGGATGTTTTACCTAGTTAATATTTTGACTATTTTTTCCACATGTACACTTCATTTATTCTGAAATGTAGCAGTCTTTCCTTGATGTATTACATCATGGCCCTATCTTATAAGCTACGCTGTATTGGAAACATTCAAGGTAAGCTTGCTAGCTTTCGGGGTTAATGAAGGGTTGCAGTTTCTAGATGATTTTAATTATTTTGTACACACTGTAATCAATCTAAATTAAAAGAATCGTTGATGAATTGAATTTTAAATTATACACACAGAGTGTGTACAATATTTTTAAAACAATGCATACAAAATAAAAGAATATATTTTACAAATAAAGGTCAGTTTAAAACCAAACCAAGGTTCTGGTTAACATCTAGCTACTCTTTATGAACTTAACAAATCATATTGCTTTTATAATTCCCAATTTCACAAGATCTCTATAAAGCGGCCATAGCTTTATATTTCACACTTCCAAGTCCTAGTTAGGATAATAAAGCATGTAACATAGTGATTTAAAAAAAATAGAATTAATCGCAAGGGCGTGTGGCTCTGATCATTTAGCGGACTCCTACCTGGGAAACTGAGATTCACTTTCACCTGGATGAAATGTTATTTTTTCACAATGTGATCTGTTATCTTTTCAATTGAGTGCTGGTACACTTCCTTTTGAAATACCCTTTTCTATCCAATTCCTTTGGTTTAACTAGTTTAACTCACAATAGCCTTATTTGTCCAAAAACTCTTGATATAAAAGATTTATCTAGGATTTAAAATAAGTGGTCATAATTTAAGTCAAATATGTGCTAGGAACGGAGTTAGAAGAATGCTAGAGTCAAAGTATTTGAGGATCCTCACTATTGATGAGAGAGTGAAATCACATATACTTTCTAAATGTGCACATCACCTTCACATTGGACTTCTTTGTTGTTAATATTTGATCTCATCATATGAGATTGTTAGGGGTTTGATAAATAGTTTGAGCCAAAAAACTCAGATTCCATCGAAAATATATTGACATAATCTTTTTTTAGTGTGTTTGTAAATTATTGGGAATATAATTGTAAAATAAATAAGTTTTTATTTTCTGAACAATCTTTGTGTTATTCAAGATACATATCATAAAGTGTAGAATGTGATTTGGTTACAGCCTCAACGTTTATTTACTGTGCTTATGGATATGCAGTTCAACAATGAATACAATGTGACCATTCGGTCGCAAAGAAGAGATAAAACTTTGAGTAGCCAGCCAGCATGGATTCTCTACAATGTTCCTACCTGCTTGGAGCTCCATAATTACAACATCTCAGTGTGTGGTGAGAACAATATACAAAATGGTCATATGGCTCAAAATGTTTACTTTTAAAAAAAGAAGTGAAGTGTAGAAATTATCTGGCTAGATTTACTATTTTTTAACGTCTCACGTAGAGTTAAAAAGGGGAAGAAACAATGGGGGTTTGATGGCAGGAAGAGGGAAGAAGACTGTTGCTATTAAGAATATAATCAATTTTGAGAATTTAACAAGTGAGTTACTGTGGATTCGCAAGTTTGTAAAAAAAACAAAAAAACTAAAAAACAACATAGAACAGAAATCTAATTTTCAGACAAACTCATAACCAAAGTTGAAGCCCCCATCAGCACACGCTGCTCTGCTTTAGTCCAACTATTTTCAGCTTGATCTGCTGTTCTTAAGAACCTCTGCTTGGGAGATGCAATAAAATTTCAAAACCTCCCGACTATAATCAGTGTGTACATGCTGTGTAGAGCTAGAGACAAGCAGACAGCATCATTGAAGCGATTTGAAATAAATTGCTAAACGAAAAGTGTATGTTGATGTATTGAGCTTTGTCACAAGGCAATACTATAATTTGAAAACATCAAGCTTGACAACAATCTAAAATATATATTTATCCTCCAGCAAATATTATCATGAACTCTATGTTGTAGAGCTCTGGACAGTATAATTATCTAATACCTCTAAGACTGTTTTTACTATCATCCACGTTTTATTCCTTGTCTGGCTATTTGAATATGGAAGCATGGATGAGAAACGTATAGTTTATTGGAAATGTACCTTTCATTTATCCTGAAATGTAGCAAGCTCAAGTTGCATGGTTCAACCATGGCGTAAATTTTGTTGAATAAAGCTATGTTGTAGTGGTGGTCTGCCAAACTAAAATTGCTACCTTTCAGGGTGAACAAAGTTTATCTGCATTTTGAACAAGGGGAGAGTGTAAAACTATTTTAGAAAAACCACCTCACTACATATGACAGGAATTTGAGCTTTGGGTCTATCCCTCACCGGCAAACTAAGCTAGAAAATACCGAAACCTTTGTCCGTGTACCCACCAGTGTGGGTAGTACTACTTCTTATACTTGTCATGTCTATATTCCCCTCCATGATCCCCTTCATTAAACAATCTTTAGGTAGTGTGTGGCCTAACTTATGTTGGTGTGTAGGCTTTGTTCTTCGGTCCTCCTATTGTATTAATTTGATAAAGTCATTTAACTCCCTCCTTTCCTCAGTAATGTAGTAATAATGATAGTAATAATGATAGTAATAATATTGTATTTTGTTTGTTTTCTATATAGCTCCTCCTGAACCAGTTAACATTACGGTTAGAGAGACTTGGTCCCCAATGTCTGAGCCAAACATTATTTTATATGACGTGAGTGTAACATGGGCTCTACCCATTCTTCCCACTGATCAACAACAGATCAACTTAGAAGAGATCAAATACATTCTGACATTTCAGAGGAAGATACCTGTTGCTGAGGAGGAAAAGCACATCAAAACGTTGACTGTTCCTGGGGTGAGTTTTCATTTTTATACTTCCCCTTTCCTCTTCAGTTTTAGGTAGTATTTTTTAGGTACACCTCATCCTTAATACCTGTCAAGGCCATCCAAATATTTATAATAAGAGATGAGTTATAGTGAAAGTAGAATTTAGATCAAATGTGCCCGCATGTATGGGAAAGAAAAGTGGGGAATCCTTTTAGAAAAACCAGATTAATACACCTAGATGTTACACAAACTCTGACTTTCCCGTCACCAGTAAATTAGACAAAACAATACTGATGCCTTAGTCTTCATGCTCATCAGTGTGAGTTTTATTTAATGTTTGCTGAAGCAATTACTCAATTGTACAGACTAATTACCGCTACATTGAGCGCTAACAGATTTTAGCATTCACCATATTTTGTTTATCCCCCCATCCTACTACCCATTGGGGTTATGCTTATGTACTAATTACACTAATGGGTTAGGGATGAGGAAGGTTGAATTTCAAGTAAGTGTACCCTCATTTGCGTGAAGATTGTGGGGAAAATCTTTAGGAAAAAACCCTCAGTAGCCTACACCCTACCAAGATCGAACCATCATCTCAAGTAATTTACATATTAACTAAGCACGCTAATGAGTTAGGGATTAGAAAATTTGAATTTAGACAAAGTGTACCCATGTTTGTGTGGAGGGAGAATGGAAAATTACTATCGAGAAAACCACCCTCAGTACACCCGACCGAGATTCAAACCTCGATCTTCTTGTCATTGGGTGTCTTGTCTAACAAAATAGTGATGCCTTGGAACATGCGGACACTGAAGCAGTTTTTCATCATATTGATCCATCATTTACTGAAGATAAGTATTTCTAGACTAAGTAAATATTCATTCACCTTGGTGCAACAAATACCAAGGCTAAAAACAGGATACAATTTTGGAGTAGAAAGAGGAGTAGGTCAGAGACCAAGAAAATTTATCAATATTGTATGCCTCTAGAATATATTTGGAGGGATTTTTTTGGTAAATAAAGCGTCTAAATAATCAAGGTGACCACAGTCAGGGAATTTAAAATTTGCAGGAAAATCAGAGATATTTCGGGGAATTTTGTAGTCTTATCAGGGAAAATAGTATATTTAACTAAGGAAGAAAACATTTTTATTTGCAAATATGGCTAAAACCAAGCACATGAGTATATGTCGAAACCCCATATTCCAAAGGAATGGATATATCAAGATTAGTGACATTTGTTTTGAATAAATTGACAAATTCATATAATTGTGAATAGTACTAACAAAGATGAGATTCAAGAGGCAGTCTAAAGCAAAATTCTTGCAGGAAATGCTTGCTATAATTTAGTTTGCAAGCTGTCATTGTCTTGGCTTCTGTCTCGATTAATCAAACTGGTGTATAAAACTATAATCCTACTGTTCTTTTCACATGTGAAGCTTGATCTCTCACTTAATGACAAGAGAATGAATCACAAGTTTTTGATAACAAAGTATGTACTGAGCAAGATATTTGGACCTAATAGGGATGTACAAACAGGAGAATGGAGAAAATTACATTGGGGGTGAATGTCAAGCCTACGTTTTGGCAGCAATAATCTTTTAAATTCCTAAAGCTCAGAGAGTTAGTTAGATAAAAACCTTATTGTGATTTTTTTAAATCGAATAGTTTGTTATTTTAATTAGTAAAAAACATATTACATGTGTAATTGTAATTTGTAATGAAATTTGTAATGGGTGACAGCCTGTTTGTATGTGAAGAAAATTTAAAGCACAACCTTAAAAATGTGAAGAGTAAAAGAAAATAAATTATTATTATTGTGTCAAAATTAAAATCAAAATCCACACATTTTGTTGTTACACAAAATTTGACTTTATTAATTTTGAGGAAAGGAAAAACAATATTGAAAACATTTTACCTTGGACAGATGATTTATTAGTAGGCAGTCAGTTAGTGTAAATGACCAAATGAAACACTTTGAGCACAAAAAGTAAATTCAAGTGCTAAAATTATTATACTAAAACCAATATCAATTTAAAATAGTACAAATGTTTAAATATACATTTAAATGTTTGTGCCATTTGATATTAATTTGTTGACTGTTTTGATTTAGAATATTTTCAAAGGTGCAAATAAAATGGTTGGTATTGGAGTAAAAAATGTATGGATGTTAACCTTGGGTATACAGCTTTTTAAGTTTTGGTTCATAGCTCTTATCGATATGAATTTGTGAGCTTTAGATAAAAATTTACACATCTAAAAATAAGATTGTTTAAAACATTTGGTTGAATAGTCGGGTTTTTTCCCTATATGTTATTACATTATTTCAAGGTTTTATTTGCTTAATTTTATAACATAAGACTAAACTTATTATTATATACAAAAATTTCTTTATTTCAAAGCAAACAAAACTTTAACAAAATCAGATACTCTAGATGTAAGATTCTATCTTAACTAAAATACTATATACATTATGAGTATGATGATTAAACATCAAACACGGCTAGTATGTTTGCTGATGACGAGATTGAGGTTTGAATCCTGACTAGGTGTACTTAGGGCATTTTTACATAAATTGTTTCCCACTCTAACTACACACAAATACAGGTACATTTTATATTATAATATTTATACTTGTCCCTATTCCATTAGTGTAATTAAGTGTGGATAGCCCGGAAAGGTAGTAAAATTCAAAATAAATATATAAAATGTTTCTTACAGAATGTGAGCTCGGCAGTGTTTTACGGTGTAGATGTGGGCATGGTTTATATGGTGAGCATTGTGGCTCAATCCAGGGGTGGAGAGAGTGAAGCTATCAATAAATTCAGACAGATAGAAGCCTTTAATAATACACAAGAAGAAGGTAAGTTTGATCAATCATGTTTAAGTGTCTTAATATGTACTTAAACTTCAAAAGAATTTATTCATAAGTAGTGGCACCAACCTCGGTGGTCTTGGGGTAAAGTGCTCACCTCAGGATCTGATGTTTGGGGGGTTCAAACACATCCGGGGTGGACAGATTTTTATTGGGCAATAAAAATTCAAAGCACAGCTTTCTTCGGAGGAAAAGTAAAACCGTCGGTCTCATATTATTGTGGCATCTAAAATAGCCCTAGAAGGTATGTGAAGATATCTTTCCTGGCAAAATTGATAGGCCCTTCCACTCTTGATCTCAGAAATTCTTGTGTGCTGATATAATCACTCGGTTCAGAAAGTACCTTAAATACTTCAAATAAATGAAAATTTACTAGAGGCAATGATTTGTTGTGAATAAAATGGTTGGATCTCATTAAATAAAAAGTTGCATTCGTATTAAATGCAAGTAATTAAAATGATGTTTTCTGCTAAAAAAGAGTAAAAAAATCAACTCAAACTAAAGTGGTACGGATATGAAGATTAGGGCTAAATTTTTCATTCTTAAATTCAAAATATTTTCCTTTGTTTTACAATATGTTATATAACTGTCAATAAAGTTAGACCAAATACATGCAGTATTTTACTTCTTTATCAACGGTCTTTGGTTGAGAGAAATACATTTTCTAGGATAAGAACTTGGATTAGTGTTTGTACTCTTTATTATAGCAATTTCTGACAAAAGAAAGAAAGAGGCAAAATAACTATACCATCTGCTGCTTAATAAAATTATGTCTAGGTTTCACATAATTTACTCTCACTAAAATCCATAGATTACAATTATTAGTGTGTAAGAGGAAAACACAAAAGGGAGAGAGATGTTTTCTGGTTTCCTCTTTTAGGCAGTTGCATTGCGCATTTCACACTCCCTCCTGATAAGTTCCAATAGGATGAAACCTAGGTTGTGGGTTTGGATGGTAACGACCGATTTTCTTCATGAGGCATCCATCACCTCTTTGTCCAGTGGCAGCATTGTAAAGTGTGAACTGTGTTCTTCTTTTCATTGTAAAACCCTTCCCTTTTTTATGTTTCTTTTTCATTCACCTTTCTTGTATCTTTTTCCAAATATAATATAACAACTATCAATGATTCATATTTTAACTATATTTTTCAAACTTTTTTATATAGGGTTTGAAAATTATTCTATTTAATATGATTTTACAAATAAGGCTTACAAAACATGATACAAATGTGTTGGGGGAAAATATTGAGTAGGCCTACAGTTAATATTATTCATTTGAAAACTTTGGATAAACAATTATGATTAAAATGGGAGATTTAGATTACCTTCATAATACTGGAGTAAAAATTGTTTAGATAAAACACTAAAAAATAATGCACAAACACATTTTTAAGGACTAGCTTTCACTGTCAGACTTCTTCAGATTAAGAGAGTAGACTAATCATGATTATGAACATTTACAAACTTTTAGATAACCCTAAAACTTAGAATTAAGCTAAAATATTGCTAAAAGCCTTTGATTCCTGCTTTGCATCTCTTAATAAGTAATCACCACCTATATGGGCTTTAAATCTAAATTAATATTGAAATATAAGGGATAATAACTAAAACTAACTTAACTTAATTACAATACAGTTCATTCTTCATGGTAGCTGCAGGGTCCTCAGATGCTTGTTTCCGGTCGCGTCTTCCAAACTGAAAGCAGTAATCCGAGCGACCAGTTGACGGACCCTATAAGTATCATTTTCATACTCCAATACCACGTGCTCCGATGCCACCTCCTTTCCACAATCGCATAGACCTGTGTCTGTGAAATGTCTTGCATAGAGAGCGGCCCTGTACAGGCCATGACCAGTGATGAAGTGTTCCAATACTGTGGAGGGCTGTAGGAAATCCATTCTCAACCATTCTGAAATATTTAGAAATAACTGATAGGTCCTCCTACCAGTCATACTGCCATTCTAATCTAGTTGCCACACACTTAACAGAAAATTCTTTACCTGTAGCTTATTGGTCACACCCTCCTGGGTTAGCTCCACCCCCTTCCCCAAGTCTACTTTCCACAACCAGTACATCACCGCTCTATTCCTAACTTCTAAATATAAAGGCGAGATACCTAGGGTGACGCACAGTGCATCAGTTGCTACCATCTTGTAAGCACCAGGAAGCCTCAGAAGAAGACTCCTCTGAACGCTCTTGAGCTTCTTTTACATCCTTACACCCCTTAGCTGTTGAACCCATGCACTGGGCCCATAACCCACTATGAAGACCAGCAACGCCTTATCAAACCTTATCAAAAGCATGGACAGCCAAAATCTCCTCTGTCCTATGCTTATGATTTTATTCATAATCCTCAAAGCTCTTCAGCATAAATTATCTATGTGCGTCATGAAGCCATGCTTCTTATCCAACATCATGCCAAGGTATCTGGTGAACTTACTCCGTTTAATTGTCTGCTCATCAATTTTTATCATCTGGTCTCACTTAAGTGCCCCCCTGAACAGCACGTGTGTCATCTTTGCAGGTGCCAAGCTTAGTTTGACTTTCCTACACCAAGATTTGATTTCTAGCTCATACCTTGACTTGGCTTCCACACCTATAAATAAGTCTTCTGAAAAGGCAACCACTCCAGCTGTACCAGGAAGTGCATCAATCTCCATCAACACAATAAGGAAATCTACTTTTCATTTTGATTTATATAAGTTTCCACTTAAAATATGGCACAGCCAAGAGGAGTGGGGGAAAATAAATGGGACAAACACAATATGACTTTATTAATGAAAAGAGAAACAGAATTCACACTTCACAATGTTGTCACGTGAAGAAATTCTGTTGCTTTCACCTAAACCTATGACTTAGGTATAATTTTAATGTAACTTTTAAAAGGGAAGAAACAGAAAATCGATAAGAACTAAGAGAACACATATAGAACATGTTTATAGTTTAATTATATTTGTGTATTGTTTTCTATTAGATAAAGTCAGCAAATGGAGTACTGGAAAAATAGTAATGATCATTATGATCCCAATGCTAGTTCTGGGTGGACTGACAGTGCTAATTGTGCTGGCATACAATCGCTTTGAAAAAGCAAGGAGAAATAAAAAAAGAAGCAATTACTTTAAGGTGAGTGATTTGAAATGGGTAAGCAGTTTTAAACATTATAATATGACAAACAAGATTGATTTTTTTATGGTATAAAAATTACTAAAAATGATTATAATGAAAAAAATTATGAGAATTCATGTTTACATGTTATTGAGATTGGATATCACTTAAAATTCCCTAGAGTAGCCTTGACTGTCTCAAAAAATAGTTCTTAATAGGCATTCCTAATTTCAACTGTCATTTTAAAAATGTAGCAGTTTTTAGTGTGTGATAATTTTTCAGCTAAAGTCAAGTTGAATGAACCAATTAGTAATATAAACCAAATTAATTTATATAATTTAGAGCTTATGTGTGACTTGCTAGAATACCAGTGTCATAGCTAACATGATAAAGAAGTAGACTAAAATTATAGACACGGGCGTCTTACCTTATTTATCCTTATATATGTTAGCTCTAGCTGATAGTTTAGCAAATATTATATTAATCATTGATTTCTATGCATAGGACATGAGACATGACATTTTATAAAAACACCCCCAACAAAAAAAAAAGTATCTGTTCTTCTTCCAGTTTAAGCTTGATTAAAACTAAATACTTCTAAGATATTTTGAATTCATACACAGTGCTTTCAGAGTCAAAATTATTTAAAAGTAACCAAAAATATTATTTAGAGCGGCAATGCTCTAGTGTCCAACTTTCCAAAACTCCATATTCCTTATACAAATAGAAGCATATAAAAAAAATACTAGATGTATTGTTTAACTCACTTTGTAAATACAAAATTGTGTGATTAATATTTGATTTGAATATATGACTCATTTGAATATTTAAGTTAGTTTAGCGTGTTTTCTTACAAATTTGTAATTAAAATAGATAAATGTTTTTAACTCGAGTAGAAGGGAAAGGTGTGTCATGCCTAGATAGTAAGCATCTGAAGTACTGGCCAACCCTCAGTCCCCTCCCCCTTGTTCCTCTACAAATGCGCAATCCCGCTCACCCCTGTCACAACCTATTGAGAGCAGTATTTGTCAACTTTTTGAGACTAGCTTCATCTCGAGGCTAATAGCGGTACTCCTGGCATAGGGGAAGTGGAGCAGAAATCTTAAGAGATTGATGACAACTATAAAAAATATAATTTGCTACAAATTATGGTTATTTTCTATAACGTAAGGGAAAGAGATGAATAATATTTTATCCATGCAAAAAGCATTCATGCCAGTTTTATCACGTTGGGAGTTATTTTTAAAGTTACAATAGCCAACCCTTGATATTTATTTTTCTTAACTGTCCTTTAGAAGGTTTGGGGAGACTTAGTCTCTTAGTCTACCCTGAAGCCCCTGTAAAATACACCTTTAAAATATTTTTGAGTGTCCTTTGACAAAATACAACACATTACCGATCAAATCCTCAACATGTTAAGTTTGTTACTAACTAAGATATCTTTTAGAGCAGGGATGGCAAAAATATGGCACATGAACGTGATTTGTTTAGCATACGGACAGGAAAAAAAACAACATACTATTAACTTTTTCCATTGTGGTATAATTTTTTGAAGTCAATAATATTTAGACAGCATTCCCATTAAATGTAATGTCTTAATGAACTCTATTTAAAGTTAACACATAGAAACCACCTTGGCTTGCTCTTAAGTGCACCTTGTGTGCTGTTGAACGCTGGTTGGAAATTTTTTGTCATTTTTGTTCTAGAGTAATTGTTATGTCCTTACACATACACATATTTAGCCTTGTGCACTAACCACATAACTGGTGCACGTTCTAACGCCAACTAGGACAAAAGACAAAGTCCTAGAACAGAACATGTTGTTCATCACTTGCTCCCATAACTACTCCATTCAATTCAGTCCAGATTGATCAACTTAGCCTATATACATCCCTGCTACAGAGTATACTACAGTGGCATATTCTCTGGGTATGCTAGTCCTGCATCGCATACCCAAAATGATATGGACTAGTTTTTTGTTTAATTCAATGCTGTCTGTGTGAACTGTGTAAACACTAATGTTTAAATTGTTAATAAATATACATGTAATGAATTATTAATTTTAAAACTAATATTGGTTCATATTCCAAGAATACTGTGTTTTAAGTAATTCTTCTTCCAAAAGGACTTAGCACAATAGGAAACCCAGGGCTTGTTACTTGAAAAAAATTCAAGGCAAGCTAGGGAGGCTCTAATGACCTTGCCCAATCTCTAGGGTTGGCAACACATTCCTTTCCACTCGCCCATAAGTAATTGGTCAATGAGCTCGGGTTTTCCCAACCCAGGTCATGCTGTTCCTGTGAAGCAAGCTAAGCATTGTGCCAACTATTGAAAAAAGATTCAAGATCACAATGTTTATATTATTAAGCTAATTTAGTATAGTTTAAGTAAAAATACATAAAAATAAATATATAATTAATTATAAAATAATAGTATCCATAACAATCTTTAAATTGAATCGGTCATTTGAAAAAGGGGGTAAGTCCACACCAATGGACTTGACTCCTTTTTCAAATGATTGATTCAATTATACACTAATTAAATACATTGATTTATGTTTAGGTATTCTAGTCACATGTATTATCATGTATGTGGCAAACACATTTAACTATTTTTTCAAATGTAGGCATTTCAGCACTGATATAGTGGGGAAGGAAGTGGGGTAAAGCAGGTGATGAGGCTACTTTAACAGTTGTTGATGGTAATTCTTGTTTTTCTTTAGTAGAAAGGATCGTGAAGTTTTAATAGTGTTCTTTTAGTTTTTGTTTTACATTAACGACTTTAAGTCATTGTGATTTTATATAATTATAAATCAAAGAATTCCAAAAGTCAGGAGTGTGATTTCACCATTTCAAGATGATTTAGAAGGAAAAGGTAAAATAAAATAAAATATATTTTCACATAATTTACTTACTCAGTGGCGCACCCAGCCATTTACTTTGGGGGAAGGCATTCAATCAAGGCTGTAGCAAGAATTACATTTTGATGGAGAGAGCTGGTTTGGGGTTGCACAGCCTCCTAAGCCCTGATGGCTGAAAATATTTATGAATATTAAATGCTTTTATAGATCATTTTGAGTAGTTTTATATTAATTAAGTAATTTAAATAATACAAATGGTATTGAAGCTATTATTTGTATGTTTTTTTCAGTTGTTAATTTTGTGTGTAACAGTAAACATTTTGAATATTAGGCTTAAGTCTGAAGCCTGGTCTTAAAATGTAGCATACAAATTCGACACATCTTCAATGTTAGTTATACTTAATATAATTTAAATTTATATTAACAGTATTTGTGATGTTGGGAAAAGAGGGGGAAGGGGGTCAAATACCCTGTTTGCCCCTCTCCCCCTTAGGTGCAGCACTGCTTACAACAAAAGATATGTGTAAATATCTTAGCAATAAATCAATGACGTAGCGATTAGTATTAGTAGTCTGAAATAATCTCCCCTATGTTAGTCAGAGTTTACACATCTAAATAGCTTCAGGAGCATAAATTATCAAGTTGGGAGACTCGTTTGTTTCCAAGCAGCATTTTATGAGATAAGTTAGGCTTTATAAAATAGTTTTAATTGCAACGTGAGTTGTACAATCCACCTGATTCCCTCTCACCAAGATCTGATGGACGCTTGATCGATGTATCACTTCATTTTACTCTTATTATGATTGTTTAATTTGAGTATTGCTAACTGTGTGCTTTTAATTACACTAGGCTAATTGAATAGGATCTGTCTCTCTTATGCATTCAGAAATGTGTCCATACCACTATTAGGGCCAGTTTCATAGTCAAATTTAGTACACCTCAAGTGCAGCGCTACACTAAATACAAGATGACACCTACCTAAACCAGAATGGAATGGGCCAGTTTCCTATGCGAGAATGGCCCATTCCATTCTGGTTTAGGTAGGTGTCATCTTGTATTTAGTGTAGCGCCGCACTTGAGGCGTACTAAATTTGACTATATTAAATTTCTAACCATGTAGATATCATTACAATTTGAGGACCGCCTATGTGGTCTAGTGGTCATAGGTTCTGGCTACGGACCTAGAGGTCCCGGGTTTGATTCCCAGCGTGTCCAGAATATCTGGGAAGCAATGGGTCTGGAACGGGTTAGATTCAGCCTAGAGTGGATAAATAAGAAGCTACGCGAATAAAGTAGTAGTGGCTCCGGTATAGAAAGCCGAGCTTAATGGCTGGAGTCATCATTGTGCTACCACATGACACCCTCTATCCGCAAGAGTTGGCACTAATTCGCCAAACAGTTTTGTTAGCCACTCTGTAGGTATAGCCTGAATGCAGGCTGACACCATGGAGCTACTTTTATTACATTTTTAGTGGATGGTAATAATCGTTATGGATAAATAAAAGAAGAGAGAATATGGGAGTGGAAGAGGGGAATGGGAGTGGAAGAGGGGGGGGGGCTCAAAATTTTCTAAGATAGTATACAGTTAAAGGGAAATAATAAATGTTCGAAAACCACTGTTCTATATGAACACATCTTCAAATATATCCCTTGACTTTATTGGACAACGGTGGTTGAGGGTCCTCGGTCACCAAATCTCTGTTGCAACTTTTAGAGTACAGCATACTTATTAATTTTTCTCAGAATACGCAAATGGTATATTACAGTAGTAATTTCATATTTTACTTACCACCAGAACACTTTGATATAGTTAATGACCTGTTTTTCTTAAGCTCAAAATAAGTTACTGTAAAAGAATTTAGAATTCATCCAAACAATTATTGTTCATATCCAAATGAAATATAAAAACAATAACTATAAAACTGAAGGTGAATGCATTATTGGCAGGATTTGGACAGTAGTAACGGCCGCAGTAAAGAACGAGGTGTGACACCCAGCCCTCTTGTCAAGGACGAGTGGGAGACCTGCTTGAGCCAGCTGATCATGGGTGATGTGTTGGGGGAGGGGGCGTTTGGTGTTGTCTGCAAGGGTCTGCTACAGGACAAGAGCAGAGAGGACAGGTGGCATGAGGTGGCCGTAAAGATGCTCAAGGGTATGTCCGTTAGCTGATTCATTTTAAGAGCCGATCTCACCTCGCTGAGTGCATATCGAGTAATTTGGGATGTATGATAATCCTGTGCAAAGCTTCAAAATTTTGAATCTGAATTTAAAGCTAATTAAGCTTCAGACTCTACTACAAGTTTGGAATCATATTATTTAAATCATTATATAGAAATAAAACTTGATTTGTTTCTAAAATATAGTAAACAATTTCATAATATAGCATTTTACTTGGAAGAGAAGGTATAGATAGGAAAGGTTGTTAGAAAACATATAAAAGGGAACAAACTCAATATGACTTTTACAATCTATCCACTTTTACTCTACCTTCTTCTAAATACAATAACAAAAACCCTCAAAAAGTGAAAAGAGGTTTTCTTTCACATTTTATGTAGGTTATGTGGTGAATATTAACATTTTATTTTAATGAATCAATGTTTAAATGTGTTTATGTTTTTTTAAAATTACATTTGCTATATAAAAAATAATATAATTTTTTATTTGAAATATATATTATAAACTACTTGATTTAGATTCAATTTTAAACATATTCACTATACACTATTTGGTTCAGATCCAACTAGAAACATTTTCACTATAAAATGTTTGATTCAGAATCAATTTGAGTCAGTAAGTAATATTTGGATTTGAGGGGCAAGACAAAGTTTGATGACCATTTATAAAGTGCCGATTCCCAAATAATATGGTGAAAGGTGAATGTCAAATTGTCCCCAAAAATAATTTAAAGATTGTATTAAAATGATTCCTTAAAATGTTATTGTTTGTTTACCTGCCCTGCGCCATACATTCCTCCACCCTTTCTCAGAACCACACCCATTTTTAAATGGTCACAAATACATCCCTGTACCTTGCATTGTTTTATTTTAGCTATTACTATTTTTCTTTTATTAAAACAATAATTATTAAATTTAAAAATAAAACTTAAATGTAACCAAAATGTTACGTTATTCAGATCATTCCTTAGAAGAGGATGTGCAATCATTCCAAGAGGAGATCAAAATGATGAAGTCTGTGGGACGACATCCCAACATAGTGTCTATTATTGGGTGCTGCACTCAAGTGGGGAAAATGAGACTTATTGTAGAGTATTGTTCTCTCGGAGACTTGAAGAAGTACCTGCGCAATGTGAGTAAGCCTTGAGATTATATCAATAGCACAACCACACATGTCTCATCTTGTACGGTTTGCTGGTGAAATGAGGTCAAAGTTTGAATTTCAGACAGGCGTAATGAATTATATGTTTTTCCCTAAACGATAGCCCACTCTTCTCTATGCAATTGTGGCATATTTAATCAAAATTATACCTTCTTTATCCTTATCCCATTATTGTAAATAATGTTGATAGCTCAAACAATTATTAAAATGGTGTGCACAAATAATATTGATTAATAGGGGTATGGGAAGCTTCAAAATGTCAAATCTAAAGGTGCGTTTAGACTTATGCCTTCTTTCATGCAACATTATATGTGCAGAAGCATGCCTTTTTTGGTCCATCTTTCCTCTTGCATCTTGCATTTTTTCTTATACAACCCAACCTGTTTACACTTTTGCATATCTTTCCATACGTTAGAGATGTCATCGCGGGAAGTACTTACTGCAGCTATCATCATTTTACGACATCATAAGAAATGAGTTCTGGATGTGTCAGTTTCTAGAATCACGTTCATTAAGTCCAGGATTAATATCAGAAGTGCATGAATTAGATAGAGGTCGAATGTTTAAGAACTTCACAAGAATGTCCCCAAGCGATTTTGATATTTTGCTTAGTATGGTTGAACCACACATTTCAAAACAATATTCTACATTTAGGGATGCCATACCAGAAAGTACACAATTATCGGTCACGCTTCGTTTTTTGGCAACAGGTGACAGCTATCAGAGTTTGATGTACCAGTTTAAAACATAGGTGTCATCGATTTTAGTCATAATTCCAGAAGTATGCGTGGCCATCGTCAAGGCACTCTATGATTATGTGAAGGTGAGATTAGAAACGGTCACAATGGCTCTAGTACAAACGACCTTTTAACAGTTCTCTAGTGACTGTGAGGCAAGATTGTAGCAACATGCACTTGCGCCTACCTGCAACTAGGCGCACAACTAAATTTGGGGTATGCACAGGCACATGCCCCAATGTGCCTCTTCGGTGCAGCTAGTTGCATGCCTCATGTTGCATGAAGAAGGCATAGTCTAAATGCACCTTAAGTTGAAGGTTCAACTTTGACACCCAAAATGGCCATCACATCTTTGAAACATTTCAAAGGAAGAATAAAAACTCAATATATTATGAAAATATTTCAAATAGCTCACAAAATGTAACATTTCAACATGTAATAATGTTTAGGATAGCTACTAAACAGTATTTTAACACCGAATAGTGATTAAATGACATTTGAAACCAGGGAGTCAAACCGAAATAGTTATCAGTTCTGGTTATGGTTTTTTCCAATTTACATTTTAAAGTCCCAGTTAGATAAAAATAAAAGTTCTCATTCTTATTGGTTCTTAATTAGGTTTCAGTTATTTTAATGTTTCTATGTAATCTACTATCATTATACCATTATAAAATAGGAAAATATATTAATAATAATTTACAACAAAATACAAGTTATTTATATGAAACATGTATATCATAATTCAGAGGCTAAATAATCGCACAACTTATTTATCATTTGAAAATATTGTTTTGTATATTTTATTGTCCACATTTTAAAAGAATTATCAAAATTGGTATAACATTTCATAATAGTTTCATATCATTTTCAAATTGATAATTAAAAATAAACTTTTTTTCCTATTCGTATTTTCAATAGAAAAACTGTACCAATTGAACTATCTTATGTAAGTTTGATGCAGCAAACTAGCTATTTACCATCTTTTAAAGATAAGGAAATTGTGCATATAATTTCAGTTGATTTTTTTTTAAGATAAATTGTTTATCAATTACCTCTGGACTATTTCCAACTTGATGCGTGAAGGCAGAGAGTGAAAAGATTTATAATTCACAATTCTTCATCCTCTTTTTACTTCCTCCATGTAAACAAGTCAGTTAACCACCACATAAATTTGCAGAACATTTTTATGTTATTTATTCATTTTTAAACTTAGAATTATTGTACAAATGGGTTAGTTCTCATTTCTCAGTATCCCTCACCCTTTTAGATATATTCCTAAGCGTTTGACCTAGAAAGTAAAATGATAAAATCCTTGACAATTTGGCAATATAATTATCCATTAGTGTTAGTGCACAGTGTACATATTATGTTAACACATTTATAATCCCCTTATAAAATAAATACATCTTGCCTTGACACAAAATCCAGAGAAAAGGAAAAATAGAGCATTTAAAAGTAAAATTAAGTTCTAAATAACAAGGGCATAAAATGCAATTTAATTTTTTTTTAATATAAAAGTTTAGTACCTTCAAGAATCTAATTATATAAGAAAAGAACTCCATGATGTTAGTCCAAAAGCGAGATATACCTATCGAGCGGTTGCTGCAGTTAGCGATGATAGTGCCAACATTTGTTGATAGAGGTTATCATGTGATCAGCACAACAAGCCCTCCGGCCATTAATCTCAGTTATTTTAAGCCAGAGCTGCTAATTATTTATCCAAGTAGCTCCTCATTTGTCCTCAAGAGGCTGAGTTTGACCCCGTTTCAGACCCAGTGCTTCACAAATAGAAGTATATATTCATTTAAATTTCGGTTCTTAAGAAAATTATTTTTAGGGTTCTTGTTTTGGTTCCTTAAGAAGAATAATTATTAATTTTGGTTATCAGTTCTGGTTCAAGTTAAACTCCTTGTTTAAAAATGTAAGCATGGATATTAAAAAGTAATTAAAAGTAATATTTTTATACAGCAACAACAAATACTTTATCTTTTAATTTGGCTTTTACTTTGCTCGGCATATTTCAAGCTTCTCTTGGACTGCGCTTTGCATTTAAAAAGTGACCTTTGGACACCCCTATTAACTAATGCTATTGCCAATTCAAATAAAATAATTTACTATGTAAAACATTATCAAGGTATCCATTTTAAACAATAAAGCTATTTTTGAAAAATATTAACTTTAAAAAATCAGTAAATTGTCCATGATTTTAGAGCTAAAATTAAAAATCAAGATTTTGACTCAAGATAAGATCATATGACATATTTTTATAAAGTTTGAATAAAATCCATTGAAACTGGTTTGATTGCAGTCCACTACTCAACATAAAAGATAAAATTGTAAAACACATTTTTTTTTAGTTTGGGGGTTACATAAAACATCAAGCTTCATCATAATTTCAAGGTTGAAATGTCTCCATATTAAAACAATTTCTTTCTATGAGAAAGTAAAAAAAAAGTCAGTCTACAATCAGTCACACCCATTTGAAAAAATTGAGGTTATATCTACCATCTAATGTTCTATAAATTGACAATCTTGTATATTTATTCTTTTTTGTTTTTCTTAATTTATATGGTTGACATTACACTTTTTGACATTTTCTTTGTGGATATTTTGTTATGAAACAGAAAATTAAACCCAACACATCCTATTAATGAGCTTACAATAAGAAATGTGACATTTATTATCGTTTATATTTATAAAGGTTACCCCCATCATTACTTGATTATTTTTTATTTTTTTTAATCACTTTTAGGTATGGGACAATATAGTTTCGGCACCATATCCTGCCGAAGTTTGTTTGGCAAATGCTTCAACTAATGATCTCGTGGAACAAGTCAAGTATGCTGAACTTGTACACTCAGACTGTAAGTGTCCTCAATACCAGTACAATGTTCAAAAAATTTTGAAATCTCCTATTTTTCAATAAAAGCCATTATTAATAAGTTTGTTTAAAAGTTTGATAATTTCTAGTTAAATTATGGAAAATCTATTAGTGGTCTTAATATTTTTATCAATTTGAAAAACTGTTATTTGGTCAAACAACCACTTACCTGTAGTTGACATAAAAAGGCAGAATTTTTATTGCTATCCATAAACTTAGCCACTAAAAAGTTTTAAAAATGAAAAGCTATCACTTTTTGGCAGTGTTCGAAAATAGCTTTTTTTGAAATGATAATTGAAGTCGAAATAAATAATAATAATAATATTTAGCACCGCGTCTTACTACCTGTTCGGGTTATACGCTTTAAGTACTAATTACTCTAATGGATTAGGAATTGGGAAGGTTGAATTAGAGGAAGTGAACCCGCATTTGCGTGGAGGGAGAGTGGAAAACCATTTAGGAAAAACCACCCCAGTTCACCCGACCAAGATTCAAACTTTGATCTCCCCGTCCTCAGCAGTTGAGCTCAACACAAGCGCGTTAGCCAACTACGCCAACAAGGCGGGTGTCGAAATAAAACTTTGAGACTTTGAACACACTGAGTTTTTTTTAAGTTTCAATTTAAACTATAAAGGCAATCAAATATAGGGGGTTGAAATTAAAAACCTAATTTAAATCCTGCTAAAGCATTTGATTCAATTAAATTAATTAACTTGAAATATCTTAAAATTCAAGAAACATGGAATTAAGCACTTTGAGGAAGTTTTGCACATTTTTCATTTTTTTTTTTTAACTTTACTTTGTTTATGTACAGGGTTGTTACTACTTTTTAATCTATATTTGGAAGAATGTATACGAAAAGTGGATAGAACTGTGTTCTTTTTTTCATTGTAAACGCCATATTGTGTTCGTTCCTTTTATATGTTTCTTTCCACCTTTCCTATACCTTCTTCCAAATATAATACAATTACCTCATAAAGCGAAGAGGTTTTCCTTATGGAAAGATATTTTTTAATTTAGAAATTCTCTGGCATTTCTCAGATCTCCAGTAAAAAAAATGTTTTTCCAAATGACATATTCGCAAAATACTTTAACATTTGCGATAGTTGAAAGTTTTAAGAAACTTTAAAGTAAATAAATATAACATATTTAAAATACACAGCTATCACTTATAAACAAAAAAAATCCCCTTAACATAGAATCTTACAAACAACTTTAGACTAATTGCACTTGTATTTATTCACATAGTAATTAGAACAAATTGTGTTATTTTGTATATATTAATAAGCTTCCACAAAACAATGTGATTTGGTTTAGTTGAGTAATTCATAATCATTGCAGATTAAATCCATACTTTATAAAATGGAAAAGTACTTGGTTCTAGGAAGTAAATCAAGTAATATTTATTTATGGAGTGTGACGATAGGCTTAGTAATTAACAGGGCTCGGATTTTGATGACATAAGAATGATCAAAAAGGACCTCTATGTTGACCTGAATATTCTGAAAAAAAAAAAAAA
>CABFOV010002576.1:63105-82474 GCA_902141375.1 Timema poppense
AAAAAAAAAAAAAAAGCTTCCAATTTTCAAAAAATTGCCTTAAAAATATGAACAGAAAGCCATAATAAATACACATGACTGAATAAAACACATGCTCTGTAAATGTAAATTAAAATTTATCCATGCAATGCCGTCTTAAACAACTAAACTCTTGCTTTGCTAAACATAACATTGATTTACAAATATCTGCTTCAGAAGTAATAGCTGCCCTCTCCCAACGTAACCCTCTCCATCTTAGCTGTCTCACCAAGGAATGTTTATTTTACAACCAAGAGGATACCAATTTCATTGTCTACATTATCTTTTAATTCAGACAACTGTGTTGTAATGTTAATTGCCACCACACGTGTATTTCCTTATATTTTTCTAATTTGTAAATATTTTCCAATTTATTTTTGTTTTGGTTGAATTAAATGATGTACTTCAAAGTTTGTCCACAGCATAACATGCTATGTTGTTGTGTGTGACAAAATAATACTATTTATATCCATTCACAATAAAATGGAAGGAAGTTCATCCAAGACAGTCTAAAATAACTAAAAGAATGAATTTTGAGCTAAGGAAGAACACTTGCTTTTTTTTATTAAACATATTTATTCTTCTAAGAAGTTTGTTGAATCTTCTATATTAATTTTCAATGTCGGCTATAAGTTTATTCTAACACATGTGCAGTACTGTCAAACAAGTAAGTGGCGTGTCTCATAATTATAAAATAAATTAGTATATTTAAATACTTCCAAACTAGCGTACATTTTAATTCTTTTATGAAATATTGTTGCTATTCATTGACACATTATATTTCAATCTTTATATTGATTTGCATTTATATTTATATATATACTAGCAGTCCCGCACCGCGTTGCCCGTGACCCACTGTAGTATAAGAATTATATAAATCCTCTTTATTCCCTATCGAGTGGGAATTAAAAAAAAAGCCTTATTCCTTGTCTACATCATAAAGGGAACCTCTGTGCAAAATTTCAGCTTTCTAGGTCCAAGGGTTTGGGCTGGGCGTTAAACTAATAAGAAATAAGGCAACTTTAAGGCGAAAATATAAATCCTCTTTATTCCCTATTTCGTGGGAATTTTGGAAAATCCTGAAAATAGTCATTAGTGATTATAATTACCTACTTACATGCCAAATTTGAAGTATCTAACAATTATTGTTACGGAAATAAGGCAATGGCTATTAAAAAATAGGGGTTTGTGATAAAAGGGTAAAAATTTAGGGTTGTATGTATTTTTTAATACGACATAATAAAAAAAATAAAGATATTAAAAAAATGTCTAAAAATTATAGAAAAATGTTAAGGGTGGACAACCCTTATCACTAAGGGGTATGAAAAATAGATGTTGGCCGATTCTCAGACCTACTCAATATGCTCACAAAATTTCATGAGAATCGGTCAAGCCGTTTCGGAGGAGTACGGGAACGAACATTGTGACACGAGAATTTTATATATAAGATATATATATATATATCCCCCCTAGTCCAAAGCCAACATTTAATATTTTGTTTTAATGCATAAGTTTTCTTTTTGGACCTGGAAAAAAATAGATCTTTTTAAAATCTGATTACCTGAAACATTTTTTGGGTATGACTGGGTCTTCTTCTTTGGCATCATTTTAACATGGAACTAAACCTGTGTGGCTCCCAACTAAACTGGATTTAAAAAGTGGAAAATAGGTTTAAAGTGAGATATGAAGATATCCATAGAAAGCTGTATATCTGGGGAATAACAAGGGACTGTTTATTTCCTTGAATTGTGAAGGAGTTAAAATTAAGAAAAGGAAATCAATTTCAGACATTTGTGCTATTTCAACATGGAGATGGTGAGATCTAGCCAAATCTTCAACTATAAATATAATTTTCTCTCACACACACATCAGTCTTCCAATATAAATTTAAAACATTCAGACACTTTACTTATTCTAGAATCTCAATATTTTATTTCTACAGAATTATTAATATAACTATTGATCATGTATTTATTTTATTTATTTGTCAGCAATAATTTTTTTTAACTGATTATTCTTTTGTTCAAAATTAGCTTTAATAAAATATATTTTATCTGTAAGATTAGAAATAATATTTACTCGAAATTCCATAGGTAGGATTGGGATGTGGTATCAATCAACAACAATAATAATAATAATAATAATAATAATAATAACAACAACCCACAAAAGTTTCAATATATCTTTTATTGTATTTTAAATTAGTATATTTCATTCAATGATCCATTTTATTTTAAGTATTCCTTCAACTCTTGTAGAGATTTACAGCACACTATTGTTGTAGGTAAGGTAGTGTCATTATCATTAGCATTGAATTATCCAGTAAACTTCCCCAAGCACACCCAGTGGTCTCGAGTGTCATCGTGCCACAGTCAGGGTTAACCGAGCTAAAGGTTTTTTTTCTATTTATTTCTCCTAGTTCATAGGAGTGGCGCCCAATATATACAATTTTAATCATATCGACGTTACCTTTAGCTGTGTAATATTTATATGGAGAAAAACTCATATTTTTATACGAGTGTGTTGGAAAAATGACTAAAATATGCCTAAAAAATAAATATGACCTAAAATTCCATAATGACTAAAATTGACCAAAAAGTTACACATATATATATATATATATATATATAGAGGTTGTGGATATATATCCACAAGAGGTTAGAGACAGGGTTTATGTAACTATGAGTATTGTATATGATGAATAAAAAAAAGACATGTCACATATTATCAAAATCCGGGGCTATGGTAATTAATTGCACACTTCCACAGCATTGCAGCATCACATGTGTAATATACTGGGAAAAAAGATACTAATTTCAATATAATTCAAGAACAATACAACGTAAAAATTATATATAAGTCAACAATAAATATTTGTCAACGTTTTTAATTTGTATTAGAATGTTTTCTTAAATACAAACAAAATAAGTACCTATAGGCTATTGGTGCCATAGTTGAAGCAAATAGATTCTAACTTTAGGGCTAAACTTCAACTATTCAAAACTCTGTACACACCTAATTTTGCATTATTTATGTGATATTGATCCAAACAAATGTTAGTAATTTTTTTTTTTTCCAGCCTATACTCCAAATGGAAATGGAAACCCAAAAGTAATAAATCAAGTAGAGAACAAACTGTACCTCAACACAGGTAGGAAACAAGAAAATGTGTGTGTGTGTGTGTGTGTGTGTGTGTGTATGTCTGATGTGTAAGTATATACATAGGATATCCTAAAATTATAGCTACACTTTAATACATTAGAGCTAATTAATATAATATACAACCAACAACGCTAAAGAATGCAGGAAAAAGTGATTAACCAAGTTCTAATGTTAATTCATTGTTCAAAATATTTCTGCTTATTTATATAAGGACCTAAGGTGTCCCAACAATTACTGCAGAGGCATGGGAACAACAATTTTGAAGAGCATGCTAGATGTCACAAAGAGCAATAGGAATAAGAATGATTGGGCAAGAGTTGGGGCACAGGGAGTACATGAGATAAGAGGAATCAAGAGAGATATGGTATGGTCATATAACAAAGATGATAAAGGAAATGTTGAAGATGTAGTATGTAGGAAAAATACTCCAAAGGAGACAAAGAAAAAGATGGGAGGAACCGATAACAGCAAGTGTGCTTGTGAGAGGAAAATATTTGGAAGTAAATAGAGATGGAAGAATTGTGAATGGAAAGAGGAAGATGGAGGTATTTTACTAAACTGACCTGACCATAGGCTGGAAACAGTTAATGAATATTGATTGTTTTATATATATATATAATGTAAACTGTTGCTTAAAGTATATAATTTCTTTATCAAAATTTAAGGCTTATTTGGAATAAAGCACTAGACTAAATTATGGTTAAAATTAGGAGGAATAGCGAGCATAGTCACCTTAGTAATACAGGGGTGGAAATCGTTTATATAACACACTAAAAACCCATTTGAAGGACAAGCTTTCACTGAAATAGACAGCTTCATTGGGTCAAGGGAATAGAATGATGCTCTTGATTGGACTGTAAGGTTGACTGTCAACAACTGATTGTTTTTAGTTATTTCACTGAATAGAAGTCAGCACTTGGATTAAATAAATATATAGAAAAACTAAAGTTGTGTTAGGTGGTGTAAGTGTAATGAATTTTATTTTAATAACCTGTGTATTTAATACTAAGGACGAAACAATAACAGATATAATCTGCACAAGTTAAGTAAACACTATATAAATATTTAGTATACAGTATGTCTTAATTTTTCAATTTAAACTAGTTTTAATTTTATTTTTTACCACACACATTTAAAATATTTGTGATTTTTCCAGAGAACGGCGATACAAATTTGCCTACAAAAGATGGTGTAACTTCTGCCGAATTATTATCCTTTGCAAGACAAGTTGCATTTGGGATGGTGAGTAGTGCATGACCCAATAGGGATGTAAATATGTGATAATCAAGAACTGGATGAAGGGTTAAGATCTTTATATTTTATTCTTAAGTGTTGAGAAGTTGGAGGTGTACCAATGTGGATACCAATTAATCCTAAGTAGAATTATTTTTAGTGCAGTAGCAAAGAATTATTGTAATCACTAATTATATCGTTTAATTGTTTTTGTTTTTCTAATCACATTTCGTAATACAACAAATATGTTGCCTTTTGGACCTTTTAATAATTGATTCATACCATGTGAGTGCTCGTATACTTGACTCATAAAAATATCAATTGCCAGTTTTATACATATACAACACATTTTCATTCCAAAAAAGCTAATTATCTTTATTTTTAAACAACGAAAAAACCTGTTTTTAAAATTACAAAAAAAGTTTTTTAAAGATATAAGCCAAAGAGAACTTTTAGGTGGAAGGAAATCTGTTGAAATTTACACACTGAAAACTTGAAATAATCAGTAATTGGTTTTATTGAATTGGTACACGTCTTTCAGAGAAGTGTTTTTTACCTTCTTACACTTATCTTTAGAGATTGATTGCATTTATGTCAAATTTGACACTCTCGTGCCTAATTCTCTAGTCATAACTTTATATGGTGTTTAGTGGTAGCAAATAGCACAATGCCATTGGTCTTGAATGGGCATTTCAATACGAAAATACTGTTTTAATTATTTACTAATGTGGTTTGTTGCTTATAATAAAATATCGACATTTCAGAAGTGTTGGTAAAAATGTTATAAATTAAAACGTACCAATATTATATTTTTGCGCATTATCAGTTTATAAAACATGTTTAATTTTCTTAGCACTGCATCTTACTACCTGTTGAGGATGTGCTTATGTTACTAATTAAGCTTAGTTTTAGGGATTAGAAAGGATATATGTAAAGGAAGTGTACCCACGTTTGTGTGGAGGTAAAGTGGAAAACAATTTTGGAACAACCACCCTCAGTACATGCGACTGAGATTCTGACCTTGATCTCCCCGTCATTGTCAATCTAATCTTTTGTGAGAGTAGTGCCTTAGATCATGCGGCCACCATAGAGGGTATGTTTCATATTCCCATTTAGTTTAAAATAAATGTGAAAACTTGGTTTATCTGCTCCATGAGCATTTTAACATTCAATTTGAAACTGATTTTAAAAACTAGAAATATTACCATAGTCTGATACTGTTTCTTGAAAGCACCATCACAGTCTTTGATATAATAAAATATTAATCCAAGTCAATATTCTCGTCATTAGAAAATCAAACCCACTGATATTGACCCATTATTCGGAATGTCCATTAATATAAGTAGCATCAGAATTAGTTGTGAGCAATGGCATTGATAAGTATGGGAACTGGTGATTGAGCCAAAGGGACAATTGTTCGTTTATTGTATTATAAAACCTGTTGTAGAGCCTATGCATTATAAATAACATGATTTAACCTCTGTGGCCTCTACCATGGTCATATCAGATATATTTATGAGGTACATGGCACTAATAGATTTGAAAAAAAAAAATACACAGGAAAAAACATTCAAGAGCAAACAATCATTGATTGTTTTGTATTAAGGTAATGTTAAAGCTTTTAAATTTTTCCTAACTCAACTCAATCTTTAATGTTCAATGAGATTTCTTCACCCATGTGTATCTTTGCATTAGGAATATCTGTCGGCAAACAGAGTTATCCACCGTGACCTCGCAGCGAGAAATGTACTTGTTTGTGAAAACAAGACAGTTAAGATTTCTGACTTCGGCATGAGCAGAGATATCTACGAGCAGAATGTGTACTACAAAAAAGGAAAAGGAAGACTTCCTGTTAAATGGATGGCTATTGAATCACTAACACATCAAGTTTACACAACGCAAAGTGATGTGTATGTACTATTTTTTTCTTTTCATGGGGTGCTCTAGTTTTACTGTTTACTTAAATTTGTCATTGAAGAAAAATGAAACAAAATAACCATAGTTGTGACAGTAAAATCTATTAAAAGGGTTGGTGATAAGCTCTTAAGTGTAGTGGCATATTAGTTTCAAACCACTCATATAACAATATAAATTTTAGTCTCCAACCTAACAAATTTTGTTTAGGGCCTGCATTTTTTCTTTAAAGCAAAGATGAATAGAGTTTCTACAAATTGATATGAAAGACTATGAACATTAACATAAATTGAAAATACATTTATATTTTAGCTGAGTTTATTTGAATATGTTTTGAACTTGTCCAAGTCAAATGTTTTAGCAAAGTTGAAACTTAGGGTTATTACTTACTAATCAAAGCCAGAACAAAATATTTGAAGTTTTGCAAACTCCTATATTGTTTGGTGACCATAAATAACTTTGGGATATATTTTTCTATACATGGGTGAAGTTACAGGAAAGCGGGTTAAAAACTCAAAAGGGAATTAACACAATATGGATTTTACAATAAAAAGCACAAAGCTCATACTTTACATTGCTGTCACTGGACAAAGAAGTAATGGCTGATGACTTCCCCTTGAAGAAACTCAATCCTTAACTCTCCAAGTTAAATTGCTTGGAAAAAAAAAAGAGACATGATTTATGATTTGAAAATAATTTTCCCTTGTGAGATATTAATTTTTTCTTATTATTATTACTGCATATTACTACTTGTTCAGGTTATACATATTTATGACAATTTCTTTAATGGGGTAGGGATGAGGAAGGAAGCATTTTAGAGGTAATCCACCCGCATTTGCATGGAAGGAAAGTGGGAAACCATTAAAGGACAAACCACCCTCAGTAGACCCGACCAGGATTTGAATCCGAATCTCCCTGTCATCAGCGGTTGTGGCATTTATAGAAAAAATATTTGTGCAGGTGGTCTTTTGGTATTTTGCTGTGGGAGATTGTAACTCTTGGAGGCAACCCATATCCTGGCACTCCAACAAACCGGTTGCTTCATCTGCTGAAAACTGGTCATCGCATGGAGTGTCCCAATAACTGTAGTACAGAATTGTAAGTAGTATACCAACTCTAGATATAGAAATATCTTAAAAAAAACATATTTGGAGACTTTTGTGGAAAAACGGGACATTTTAAACCTTAAGAAAACCAAAAATAAATCTATTATATAAGATATGTGACACTTTAAATAAGATTTTATTATTATTACTAATTCCACTTTGAATA
This sequence comes from Timema poppense, assembly GCA_902141375.1. NCBI lineage: Eukaryota > Metazoa > Arthropoda > Insecta > Phasmatodea > Timematidae > Timema > Timema poppense. The sequence goes on from CABFOV010002576.1 coordinate 70,705, forward strand.
TATAATATATCTGTATAAGGAAAACCTCTTTTCACTTGATGAGGTAAATGTATATTTGGAAGAAAGTATAGGAAAGGTGAATAGAAACATATATAATGGTTGAATACAATATGGCAGCATTGTAAAGTGTGAACTGTGTTCTTTTCATTGGAAAGGCCATGTTGTATTCGACCCTTTTACGTGTGTCTATCCACCTTTCTTATACTTTCTTCTAGAGATGGGTCGAATCCACTATTTCTCGAATCCAAATCTACATTTTATTTTCGAATCTCGAATCCGAATCCGAATCCGAATCCTAGCAAATCGTTTTAAATTTTAATTATTTACAAATAGACCTACATTACACAATATAGGTCTAAACTGTGAATTGAGATTTATTTCAATTGTGCTTTCAATTTTAATCAACCCCAACCACCCCTCACAAAATACAGGTTAAAATCCAGCCAAATTAAACAATCTAGACTCTTATTAATGTTTAAAAATCAAATAAATTAAAATTTGAGTGTCTTTTAGTTATTTTTAAAAGGGTTGTTAGATGAGTTAAATTTATAAAAATAACATGTGAAATAAACAGATTAGGCCTAGTTATCCTTTGATAAACTTTAATCATCATTAAAGGATATTTTATTGTATTAAGATAGCAAAAATAAAAATACAAACAGATATTTTTAATAAAGATTAAAACATGTTTAACAACTAAACATACTTTGGAAATAGTTAACTCAATAATACCTAAGTTGTTTTATTATCTTCTTATACATCCATTATCTATTTTCGCGTAGAAAACAAATATATTCGATTCTTGCGATGTATCGATTTCTGAGAATACATTCTATTTAAAGCACGAACATATTTTCGACTACAATATGTTCATTCCCATGTTATAAGGCAGGACTACGTTTGAATATTTCTACAATTACTTCAATAATATTTAAAAAAATATTAAACTCTAAATTAAAATCAATTTAAAAACAAATAATGGATTAGCAAGTCGTTATTTGATCCTTAAAACTCGAGAGCGCTTACTAGGTGATCAGGTTACCTGAATCGATTTTAAACAAACAATCGATATACGATACGATACGATACGAAACGATACTAGGCTGGTAGAGATAAATAAACAATTTTATCGCTGTCTGACTGTTGACAGTATTTATTTTTCATGAAACCCAACAAAATGTCTAACTTAAGGATCGTATGCAATAAATAGGGGTTCTTTGCGTAGTTGTAGATAATTAAAACCAGTTGGCTAGTAAGAAGTAACAGTATCTTTATTTTAATCATCACTCGGGCGAGTAAACATAATATGTCATGGCGGCTGACTTAATATCGTGTGTAATGTGTTCTTATTTCTAATTTTTAAAAAGCCGTAATTTGTTTTATTTATTTCGAGTTTATTTGTAATTCTAGTTTTAATTTTCAGTTTTTGAAGAGTTTTAATGTGGTCATTAAATATTTACAAGATTGTTCGTGGGGTGAAAGTTTTAGAAGTGGGCATGTGCCGAAACGGTCGAGTCCAAGTTTCCCATACAGGAGGGAGGGTAGGGTACTAGGCACGTAAGATTTTCCACACCTAACGATTATTTTTATTTTTTAAAGAATATTTTATTAATGATTATCTCTTTTCTCCGACAAAATAAATATTACGGATTAAGTAGTGTTTTTCAAGTAGGCCTAACTAAGTAATTTTTGAATTCAAGATATTATGCTTTGTTTGTGAGGTGAAAGATTTGATCATTGAATCCAGTAAAACACCGAATCCTCGAATACTTGCCAGGATTCGGTGGATTCAAAGATTCGAGTGGTCCATCTCTACTTTCTTCCAAATATAATATAATTACACTTTGAAAAATAATTATAAATCACAAACCTACTTAACTAGAAAAATTGTACCTTTAAAAATACACTAATTATAGTTGTGTTTATATTTTAGAAAGATTCAACAGAATATTCATTATATTATTGAACTTTTCAAGAAGTTTTTTTTTCCTTCCGATATTTGGATGGTTGTTGTGCAGTCCATGGACTTAAGCTGTGGTTATGCACTGCCGTGTGATTAGCGAAGGTTGCTTCCTGTGCTGCCACTGATAATTGTATTTCCATCTCACTCTGGGTTTTTGAATTTAGGAAATTATTTATATTGCTGTTGGAAGGAAGTCTTACTTTGAACAGCAACTTTGTTTTTTCGTTTTCACGTGGTTGACTACGTCTGGCCGACCACCATGTTAAATGCAAAATTTAGAGTTGCATATTACATTCCACATTTTCATCTATAACTTAAATGAAGGGAAACTCTCTTCTAATGTTATAACTAATTTATACTGCAATTACATTTTGGCGCTATACGGGTGGAAAAAAGATAATTATAATATTCTACAGACACTAGCAACCAATGTTATGTATGTAAATGGAAATTGATAAAGTAACACACTGCCAACAGAAGTGCGGAGAAAACAAAAAGAGCATCACTACGAGTATTGCTTAGATTGTAATAGAAATTGGTCAACAATGTTACATGGTTATATTAAAACACAGAATAAAATCTGTAACCCACAGATTTTATTTTTTTCGGGAAGGACACTTAAAAAGCGGGACATTTGGAATAAATTTGGGACACCGGGACATTTAATAAAAAAAAACCTGTCCTGGTGAAAACGGGATGAATGGGAACCCTATAGTAAATAAACTCCCTGCAAACTAAGCAGGAAATGAAATATATCATTCTTTTTCACAGATACAGCCTAATGTTATCTTGTTGGAATGCAAAGCCAAAGGAGCGTCCAACTTTCGTAGAACTTTATAATAAACTGGACTTGTTACTTGAAGAAGCTATACCTCAGGAGTACCTGAACCTAGATCCACTGAAGGTTGCAGCCTATCTTTCATTACATTCCAGAACAGAAAATACTAGTACAATGTAAGTTGTTTATATAATGCATACTAAGGGAAGGAAAAAATTACTTTTAAAAATTAGTTCATTACAAATACTTTTTAATAAAAGTATTATGTAACATGTAGAGATGTTAAATAATTTTTTCCAAATAAGTGATTAAAGTAACAAAGAGAAAAATTGCCATTCACAAAGATTAAATGCATAATGGGAGTTGGGACTTTTTTAAATGTTATTTGGAAAAACCGGAAAAGTCTGGGAATTTTATAGTAAAATTTTGTAATCACCCTGCCACACCAACCTTTGGGTTGTTGATTTAAGAAGAACAAGAACAATAAATAACTAGTAAAAAAAAAATCTAAGTTTTATTTCTCTGATAGTTTGCTCGCCGATTGCAACTTTCATTTATAATAGTATTTATAAAAGGTGAAGATCTGTTATTAAAGCAATATTTTGAGATTTGATTTTATTATGAATTATTTTCAGAATAAGTACATCCTCAACAGAGTCTCAAGAAAGTCTTGGAAAACCGGACTTGACATCTACTTCTGCTTATCCCATGTCGTGATCCCTCTTGACAGCTCTATCTTGAGGGCAGATTTGTTCTGTCCAAATTTGGACAAGTCTTGAGATTTGTCTGATACTGCCATACCTAAAGTGCCTGGTTAAAATTGGCAAATAAGAAGAAACCAAGTTGATAGTGTGTAGGAAATGTTGGATTACTCTTCATAGTGTAGTCAATAGCAAACATGCGAATTATTATGTTTATATTAACTCAAAGCATCACAATTAAATTAAGTAATGCAGTGTAATTAAATACAGTGAACTGTTAGAACAATCTCAAAGATATATGACAGGGAGTTTATTGGGTTTTTTTTTTAAAACTATCAGAGCAATCCGTGTGTGTGACTATTTTTAATTCATTCCAACAATTATTTAATAGTTATTATCCACATGAAGGTGTTGAGGTTAGGTAGATTATTATTGTGATGAATTAAATACAAACAGCACTTTAACTAGTAGAAAAGGTTAGTTATATTAATTTGTACAAGACTTTTTAATATTTTTTAAATGACTGTAAGCATAGACGCCGGACAGGCGCAGACAAGTTAAAACAAAAGAACAGATATAGATTGTTCCACAGAGTAGATAATGGGATTATGTTTTGAAACATTGTACACAATGACAGTGCTGAGGCTTCCTGCTATAAAACCATGTCTTGTAGTAGAGATCTGTAAAGCTTCAATAATATAGATATCGAATCAAATGTTATATTATTTGAGTCAATAGCTCGAATCAAAAATACTTTAAAAATCAATAAGGTGTTGCAAACCCACAATGTGCCTAAAATATGTTAAACTATTTTTAATAACAAGTCTTGTGAGGTGATTAAACGTTTATTACTTATTACAATATTGACCGGAAAATAAGCAAAACCTTTTCCCCAATAACAACCTTTACCAAACCTTTGTATAGCCTATAATCACACTCTTAGTGAATACATAGCAAATGTGTTCACTTTGAGGAATGAAGATATATTGAAATAGTTTAAAATCACCATATTAGATGGTGCTCTTTACTACTTAGCTTTGAAACAGTGAACTTGTTTGAACATGATGAAGAACTTACATTTAAACATAGCTTGTAGGACTAAGGTCCAAAAATAATCTAATGGTTTTTTAATGTGTAACTGTTGTCTATACTCAATACCCTAATCATCCAATACGAATTTTGTTGTGTTTAGGCCTTGTTGCCATTTTGTATGTTCAGTTGTTCAAGATCCTCTCAAGAATTAAAATGTGTCTTGTTTTGTGTTAGATAAAAGTGTTGTTTATTAAATAAAACAACAACTTTTTATTAAACATCATAATTTTAACATATTTAACTATGATAATGCTTTGATAATTGTTTGAAATCTGCTAATAATATTGGCTTTGATTTGAGATTCAATTAGAGCTCAAAAATTCTGCTTCACAGTTGTTTCATATATAGATTTGAATTTAAGTAATTGAACTCTGAATACACTTATCATATTTGTTAGATTTTAGTCAAGGCTTGTAGTTTATTTGTTTTTTATTTAGAGAAAATGATGTGAACAATGAATTATAATGTGATATCATTTGCAATGGTAACAAATGTGGATGTCAGTAAGGAATAAGTATTATTTTTGTCTCTACGGAGGTGTAAAATTTTAATATTATTAACTTTGGATCCAGGTTGTAAACTATAGAGTTGAGACATTTAAATATGATTTAGCTAAATGTTTCTAGATATGAATTTAGAAAGTATTACAAAACAGGTGCTAAGTATAGTCCTTTGGTAACATTTATATTTTGAGAGAATGTTTTTACCAAGACGTCTCAACTTAATAGCAGCATAGCTTTCCATCCAAATGTTAAGTTTTAAGATGTCTTTTCCAGTATTGTAAAATATTCTAAACAGTACAATGTTTACTTTGAAATATATATAGTGATTTTAATTCATTCAGGGATGTGTCTAATCTTATATTATATCCAAATTATTAAATTAATGCTTAGGTTTTTTCTGTAAACAATAAATGCTTATTTGAACAAATCTCACATATTAAATGTATTTGTTTGGAGACCATTTTATTTATTAAATATGTTATAAAATGAGTTTTGTTTATAAGTGAAATAGTTGTGTTCGTAAATGTTTTAAAAAATTTATATTTTTGAAAGTTCAGAAACAAAAACATCCCTTAGTAAAAATTATGAGCTTAACTTTAATGATGAAAACGTTTCTGGTTATTTTAGTGTGTACAATAATAATAGTTTCTAAGTTAGAGGGTAGCAATTATTTCTTAATTTGTTTGTTTTACTATTAACACATTTTGAAATTGATTATATAATGTAGTTTATAATAATGGAAATTGATAGAAATAAAGAAAAAGGTCAAACCTATGCATTGGATTCTCTCAACATTTTTCCTCTTTCCATTAAATTTACACTAATTAGTTTATTTTACCTTATTCTTTATTTCTATCGATTTCCATAATTATAAAATTATTTTGCCACTGGGCCACCTCGTTTTTAAACATTATTATAATGTATTGAAATTTAAAACAATGAACAAGTTAAACATTCCTGCTATTTATATGATTTTGAAATTAATATTCGACTGATTAAATGACAAATTTCGATAAAAAAAAACTCTTATCACGAAAGATGACTTGAAGGAAAGAAGAAAATTATGGGAGCTGAAGGAGGAGGTAAAGGACATGGTGCATTAGCGGTTCAAGTTCTCTGACAAAAGGAATGGACCTGTCGCGAGACAGAAATAATAATTATAGTTATTATATTTAAGGGAGGGTGGGGAACAGTGATACAAGTCAACTAACAGACTATTTTGAATGTCTGTGAAGTGGTGCTATGCATTGTTTAAATGTTGTACTAGTGATTTTCCACCATATTGTGTTTGTGAAGTATTGTAATATTCTACTGTGTGTTTTATGAAATTTGATATTGTAAAGGTAACTAAAGTAATTTTTCTCAATTTTACAATTTTTATTATTTATTTACATGTATTGTCAATATAACAATTCTAACTATTCCACCTCTTAGCTACTAGTTTTTGCTATCAGAACTAAGGTTTCTTTTCTCAAATATCTTTACAGGTTATGTTCTCTTCTTGAAAAAAGAACAAAGCACTATGGGTAGCAGTGAAACAGCACAACTACTGTCTCACTGTTCTCCGATGATAAAAATATCAATAAATACTAGTAATTCTAGTATTAATTTTTCTGATTTCTTTCATCATAGTTTGGAATTTTAAAGAAAAAGGCCTCATAATCCTAAAAAAAATGACTGAAATTGGCAATTTCGCTGCGAAAGTAATGAAAAGCTGTACAGTTAGATTTATTAGGTCATAGTCTGCGAAATATGGCGGCAGAAAATAAATTAAGTTTTCAAACTCTAAGTTAATATGTGATGAAACAGAAGGATTCTCAAGATCAATCTGTTAGAATGAAACCAAATTATTCTGTAAATAAACTTTTACAGATGAGAAAGAGGAAATTATAGCATCATATATAGTTACTTGCATCAAAATGTTCTATGGGCTACCTATATCTGATTGTTGTAAACTTGCTCATGAATTGGCAAATAAAAATAATATAGAATATTCAAAAACCTGGGATGATAATAATAAGGTAGCTATTAAATGGTTGTATGGGTTTATGTGCCAGCATCCCAGAATATCTCTTAGGACACCTGAGTGCTGCCTGTACCTTAGCCCGAGTGACAGCTTTTAATAAGCACACCACCAACATTTTTAAAAATAATTTAAGGGATGTTTATTCTCATTCTGACTGTTTTTCAAACGGAACAAGAGTGTTCAATTTAGATGAAACCAGCACTTAAACTGTTCATAGGCCTCAAAAGGTAATTGATGAAAAGGGACTTAAGGAAGTAAATGTTGCAACAAGTGGAGAAAAGTGGGTTCACATTACTACATGCCGCTTTATAAATGCAGCAGGTAATGCTTTACCTCCAGTAATTATATTCCCCAGAGTGCATTTCAAGAAGTACATGATCACAGGTGCACCAACAGGTTCCTTGGGCCTAGCAACTGTGAGTGGGTGGATAACCTGTGAATTATTTATAGAAACTAGGAAGCACTTTATTAGACATTTTGATAGTTCTGAAAACAATCCTAGTTTACTAATTTATGACAATCACGAGATTTTCAATTGAAGATGTTTATTTAGCAAAAGAGAATGGTGTTCCAGTTTTGACTATACCGCTCCATTCATGTACAAAATTACAAGCACTTGATGTTCGTGTTTTTGAGCCTTTTGCCACAGCATACAATGCTGCTGTGTATTCTTGGATGATCAGACAACCAGGCCCAAATTTAACTATTTATGAAGTGGCAGCCTGTGTTGGAGAAGCTCATTTAAAGGCGATGACACCAAAAAATATAACAGCTGGATTTAATGGTGTTTGAACAGAGTTAATGTTGAGAAAAATCTTTAAGATAGCGTTTGGGTTGCTGAGGAAAGCTGATGCTACCGTTCCGTTCAATTCCGAACCAAAAGCCCTATCTTCATCAGAGTGACTGGAAAGTCTTGAAATGATGTTTTGAGGGTGAGTAAGAAGGGTGGGAGAGAGGGAGGGTTAGCAGGTAAACAGTATTTTCTTATGAATGAAAACTGTGTCAGGGACCGAACTAAACCATCAATTCCTTTTTAAAGTTAACATCAACTATATTTAAACACTAGGCTCATTTATTTTATTTTAACAATGAATGGTGGTCAGGGTTCAAATCCCGAGTGAGTAAACAAAGGGTGCATCTTTCTAAACGGTTCACTTTGTCCCACCGCGAAAATGTGGATACATTACCTCTGATTTAGATATTTATTATTATTAACACACTAGTGTCATAAATAAAAATAAAAATTTAACTACACTAAGTGTACCATATACAGATATGCCGAACTAATAAAGTGGTTGGAAACGAGGTGTGGGTGTTAAGTATTTAAAGCATATATCTCTACATGATGTTGAATATGTGTATTTGTTAATTACGGTTATAGCCTCATCTCTATATTATTTAAATTAAAAAATGACATCTGGACACGGGAATTGAACTTGGAACCTACAAACTATATTTTGATAGTTGTTATAAAACTAATTTGTTACGCCTGAACAAAGGGGAGAAAATACATTAGAAAAAACATTTGACGAGAAAGGACATAAGAAAAGAGCGATTGAAAATGTAGGCCTATATGTGAAATTATGATTATGGAGGTGAAATATTGATGTAGACATACCATCGGGAATAAGTGATGTCCCACAGTTTGGGAACCACTGCTGTACTTTTTTTTTAATAAGCCTTCACTATCTTGGGCTTATTGCAATAAGCCTAAAAATTATCAGGCTGATAATCAGATATTGTATTATTTTACAATTAGCCTGGCTAATTGTAAATTGAAGGCGCCTTTTCCAATAGGTTGAGATTTTCCAATTCACCTTCAACACATACACTTATTAATTCAGAAACTAGTGGTTTTATAAAAATATATATGAAATAATGATTTTTATATTTAATATGCCCTCATTTTTGAAATTACATGTTATTTTGTATCTCCAAGAGGTGCGGAGATACAATAAAAATTGGACGTTTCCTTAAGAGTAAATTACCATCAAAGTTATTTTCATGAGGAAATGAGAACTTCCATTTTGTTTTAATAATAAATGATACATATATATGAGTGTTAATTGAGTCAAGTTTGATACATTTTTTTTTCTTCTTCTCTAAAAAATACTATACAATTAATTTTAGGGTTGAATAAATTATTGTTTAAAAAAACCTTTGAGAAAATTTATGAAAACCCCGTGTCCCAAGTTTTATCACAATCTGTAAAATAGTTTTGTCTCTAGTCACAGCCATAGACTGATATTATAATTTATTTATTTTCAGATTAAGGGGGTCATGAAACGTCGACATCCATCAAAATCTCGAGTTTAATTTTTAGCAATTTTTAACACTTAGGTATATATCTAAATTTTGACTGTCAGAAGTGACAGCTGCTAAACACATGTTTTTGCAGAAAATATGGTTCTGCGAAGGGATACATAATTTGGTCTGGTTGGTAACTTTTCAAAGCTTTTAGCTGTCAGTCAGCACCAAAGAAGCCATGGGGCTACTTTAGTCATGACTAGTATGTAATTATGCATTTTCATAACATTCCAAACATGCAAATACGATATTTCACAAAGCGTCGGGAAAAATATATCGAATAGTTACTATCGATATATCGCTATGAAGTACTACAGCAAACCCGATACAGCGATACTTTTTAACAAATTCACGACTTCACTAGTTGTCGATAAATTAGCATGGCGACACTTGGAATATTATGAGTTGTGTGTTCTAAAATGTATTCTTTCCAAGACTTTGATTTTCAAATTTAGTTTATTTCATTGCAGAAAGGCCCAGGTCAAAGTAAGTTTAAAGTCAATGGGTGACCATGTAGAGAAAAAAAAGGAAGTGTAGAGCGGAACAAAAGTGTTGAACATCGTAATAGTTATGATTCTAACTTCAAATTAAGAGTGGTTCATCTCGCCGAACAAACTAACTATAGTGAAGCTGCACGACATTATGGANGCGGAACAAAAGTGTTGAACATCGTAATAGTTATGATTCTAACTTCAAATTAAGAGTGGTTCATCTCGCCGAACAAACTAACTATAGTGAAGCTGCACGACATTATGGAAATATAATCACCGAAGTAAATGTACGGCGTTGGAGGGGTATGAAGGAGCAGCTGAAATGTGCTCATTCCACAAGGAAATCTTTTCATGGACCAAAAGTGGGGCGTCACCTCGAGCTAGATGATGTAGTTCTTAAATTCGTTTTAGAAAATCATCATAAGGGTTTTGGAATTTCTGTAGAAAGTATCCGAATGAAAGCATTGGAAGAGGCAACTATTAGAAAAATACCCAGCCAGGAATTCAAAGCAAGTGTGACGAATGATTTAATGGTTTCGTGGCTTCAAGAAGTTTGGGACAGGCGACCAGGAGCCCTACATAAGGCAAAGAGGATTGCTAACCCTTGATGCCTTTAGGGATCATCTTACAGAAAAGGTAAAGAATAAAGTAGCCTCTTTAAACACAGACCTAGTAGTGATTCCAGGAGGTGTGACCTCACAATTACAAGTGCTTGACGTTGCTGTAAATAAATCTTTCAAGCACCATCTCCGACGCCAATATGAAGAGTGGCTGTTATCTGGGAACTGCCCTTTAACCCCCAGTGGCAACATTAAGTAGCCTTCAGTTGGACAACTTGGCCAGTGGATAAAAACCGAATGGACTAGTATTTCTACTGAATCCCTTATAAAAGCATTCAAGAAGTGCTGTGTAAATACCAGTTTGGATAGAACCGAAGACTATCCGAGTTTGAGTGAGGAGGATGGACGTGAATCAAGTGGTGGTGATGATGATGTACCTGAATCAAGTGATGATCACGCAACAAGTGAAGGGGATGATGAATGACAAAGTTTTTGGTGCATTTTAAACTCCATTTATATTAAAAAACAATATGTTATAATACTATAATAATAATAATAATAATAATAATTCATCCATGTGATAATGATGTTACCCGGAATAAAATATGCATTGCAGAAATGCAAATTTAACTAATGTACAATATATGAATAATATTGATGTGATAGTATTATTTTACTTTTTATTGTTAGTGACTAAATATTGGCTACTCTAAAAATTAATAAAAATATGTTTCCCTAATTTCAAGTTCTCAAAATGGGTATAGTCTTATTTTCGAATTGTCTTATATTCGGGTAAATACGTGTGTGTGTGTGTGTGTGTGTGTGTGTGTGTGTATATATATACACACACACACACACACACACACACACACAAACAAATAACTTTCAGGTTGCTAACAATGTTGGCATTTCTGAAAATAATATTCAACTTTAGAGGGAAAGAAATGAAAGTTTTAGAAGTTCCTGATAATCAAGACATGCATTTAGAGGGCCTAATAAAAGTGTGTCAAATTTGTTTTGTTTTTACTTCATGGTATATTCGAGACCTTTTATTTTTCATGTAGAACATCTCCAAAATATTAGAGTTGTATTAATTGAAAGGCTGTACTATATATTCAGGCCAATACAGTATATAGTTATCAAAATGCTTATTTAGGTCTTAAAGAAATTCAAATAAATTAAATATAGCAACCCCATTACTTGAATAAATAAGTAGCGGCTCCAGTTTAAAAAACTAAGAGTAACAGCCAGAGGATTTGTTGTGCTGACCACAAGAAACCCTCTACTCACAAATGTTGGCACCGTCATCACCAATAGCAACAACCTCTCAGTCTGTATAGCATAATTGT
>CABFOV010002577.1:0-46156 GCA_902141375.1 Timema poppense
GAACTGTTCAGCTGTATTCACATGTATCGAACAGGTTTGGCATGCCTACTGAACTGTTCAGCTGTATTCACATGTATCGAACGGGTTTGACATGCCTACTGAAATGTTCAGCTGTTCTCTCCATGTAATGTTTTAACCTAATAATCTATTTTGTGGAACCTATCTCGGTGGCGTAGTTGGCTAACACGCTAATTTCGCGTTAAAGCGAGACGGACGGGGAGATCGATGTTCGAATCTCACTTGGGTGAACTGTTATGGTTTTCCTCAATGGTTTTCCACTCGCCCTCCATGCTAATGTGGGTTCACTTCCTTTAAATTCAACCTTCCCAATTTCTTATCCATTAGCGTAATTAGTACATAAGCTTATAATCCGAGCCGGTAGTAAGACACGTTGTTAAAAAATTAAAAGAATTATATATTGTCGAATTGATTAAAACTTATTTTTAATTGTATTTCGCTTGTCATTTAGGAACTAGTGTTTTCGTCATTTTATTTTTTCCGTGCTCTGCCTAGATTAGTGAAAATGGATTAATTTACTACTCATTGGTTTCATGATCTGACTAACTTTCTACCGAGATCAATTTAAGGGTTATGAATCAATATTTTAGCTATCAGATAAGTATACATTTTCTAGTTTATCTTAGTAGCTTCAAAGATAGTACAGTAAAAATGATTTAAAAATCGGCTTGCTTTATTTAAAAAGATTATTACAAAATCATACACAGGGTGGAGTGAAAACAATTAGACGATCTAGCCTGAGGAAAGTGATGGACAACTTGCTGAGGTTCGCATAACGTCCGGTGGAGCGCACCTGAGTGACATTATCTTCAAAAAGTGTAGAATGTAGTTTTCTTTTATTTAGATAATGAATATTTACTCTTCGATTAAGTGTTAATTTTCAAGTTACTAATCGTCTAATTCTTTCGGTTCCACCTGTAGTAATTTTAAATGGTTTACTCTCTCGCATATAATTATTAACTGTAAAACTAGTAGCAATGGAATATAATTATTTTTATTTATTAAATCACTTATTTGTAATATAGTACACATTTTATTATAGAACATACATAATACAGAATTGAAAGAATCCATTTAAATCCTCATATTTGGGGGAAATTATTAAATGAAACAGTTGTATCAAGGATCCAATTTAATATTTTCTCTTTAGGTACTACACAGAATTTTAGACAGCTACTTTACATAGGTTATTTTGAAAGCTAATTCATTCTCAAAGAAACTTTCACGTATAAAACGTAACTTATATTTACTTTCTAGAAACACAAAGATAAAGGTAAAATAACAAAAATATGTATATATTAAAATGTGACTTTATGTGTTTGGTAGGCCTATGTATGTAATTTCGTTTTGAATTAAAAAATATTTGAAATCTTTTATATAATATGCAGTTATATATCTTTAAAAACTTTTCTACATAATAAGATTCATTTGTTAATCATGAAACTTTGATTTGTGTATGTTTGAATTGAGTTAAAATAATATAAAGAGGACATAGGCTGTTATTAACTTTGTGCTTGTCATGTTAACTTTTATTATGAATACATGAAAACGAATGCTCTCCTCCTTTCCTGCTTTATCAAAACTAGAATATTTATTTATTAATTTTATAGAGTGTGTAGTATAATTATGAATTGTTTCATTTTAACATAATTAAGTTTAGTCCAACACCTTTGCTCAGTTGGAAGTGTGTCTGTCAGTTGGAAGTGTGTCTGTCTAATGAGCTGAGGGTCTCAAGTTCTATTCTTGACATGGCCAAAAAAAATTTCATTGGTGAAATATGAGTTCCCCATTCACAGTCATGAATTAACGGTCGGGGGCTGGATGTTGTGTTTGTTCTAGACCTAGGCTAATTTATAGATCGTGTGCTGATATAATCAGTCGATTCAGCGATTCAGAAAGTGCCCTTTAAATACCTTCAAAATATGTAGAAAAAAATTAATTTGTTTGTGTGTGTACGGTACATGGTAGTTTTTTGTTTAAACTGTCAAGATGCTTATTAGTTTTATTTTGTTTGTAGGTCTGAAAAGATCTTAGTTTTACTTTGTATATTTTAACTACAATCATTTTATAAATTTCTTAATTTGTTGAAGAAATGTTAGGTGTATCAGCCCGATTACCAAGACTAAAAGAGGTTGGCACAGGAAGTCCATTATTTAGCTCAGCACGACCATTTGAAGAGAAATATCCAGGTTGAATGGACGAACCCTTATCAAAACCGGTCAATCTCTCTTGAAACGGGGAAAGAAGATTCCCGTTGTTTGCAACTCCATTGGATGGAATACCATAGGTATTCTCTTGACCTTTTAAATTATGTGACAAGTAGTTGCGAAAACTTGGAGCTCCACCATAGAAACCAATTACAGGGCTTTGACCATCAGATTCTCCTGTTAGAGGATTGACTAGTGCATTGTTATTATTCACTTCTTGGATGGTTTGAGTTGATGCCACTCCAAAGTTAGGAACAACACCACCACCTGATGTTTCAAAACTTTCAAATCTTGGTAAAGATCTAAGTTGGGAGCTGGAACTGGAACTAGATGAGAAATTATTTGTAATTGGTCCAATTGTTTCTAGACCTAAAGTGCCAAATCTTGTTCCTAATCTTTCATCGGCACCCCCATTTGGAAGGTTCCCAACGAACTGTCCAAGCTGAGGGTTAATGTTAAAGTTTGGCTGCTTTCTTTGAATTAACTCTCCTCCTAGATTAAATCCTCCAGCTGGGTTTAAATTAAAAATCTGTCCAGATTGTTGTGAATTAACGAATCTTGGTAAAGCTTGAAATTGAGAGGGAAAATTATATAGAGATGGTCTGCCATTTCCAGAAAATTGTTGACTGCCACCGATAGGTATCGGTTGGTTCAGGTTTGTTCCGCTGGAATACTGAAGAATAGGAGAGTTCACATTTGGTTGGTTGGGCTGCAATCCAAACCCGGATGATCCAAAGAAGCCATTAAATGATCCAGTGTTTGGTTCAGCGAAATTTCCTAGAAATAAATAAATGCTATATTAAAAATTCAATTCAGATATTACAGTATGTTATTATTATTATTACTATTATATATCCAAATATAAAGATGAATACAACTGAATTAATCTTGAACAGTACTTTCCATTTACTATAAGATATAAAACACTGTAGCATAGTCTTATATATGTTGTAGCATACTGGATTCAATCAAGCTAACCTTAGTGTGGATGAGTTTTACAAAGGATTAAAATATAATTAATGAGTACGCAATTCCAAACTATTCTATTATTGCACTATTTGTAACACTACTACTTGTAAAAGAGGACTTTTTAAAACAATAACTACATTATTAGGGAGTTAATAAAACATACGCACTGCATACGATTTCTATATTAAAATAGTTTAATAATTTGATTTTAGAATTGAAATCAATGGTGTATTAATATTTTCATTGTATGGTATCGATTCAAATGCTTATT
Source organism: Timema poppense (assembly GCA_902141375.1). Classification (NCBI taxonomy): domain Eukaryota; kingdom Metazoa; phylum Arthropoda; class Insecta; order Phasmatodea; family Timematidae; genus Timema; species Timema poppense. The sequence continues at coordinate 3,466 of CABFOV010002577.1, forward strand.
TTTTAGTAATTAAATAACTAAATTGCTACAATGTAGGTCAGGCATTTTCCAGTGTGCGTTTGATTTCATATGAGACGAATTTTAAAACTGGTAAATCGCATTAATAAACTAAATTCCAGTTTGATAGATAATATCAAACCACGATATCAAAATCTATAAAATATTAATATTATGTTACTGAAACAAAATATTCACATTGAAAAATAAACTACACGCGTAGTTTTTTTAAATTTAACTGGATTTATTTCTTAATATTGTATTTTACTTACTAGCTAACGCAATTCAAAACCAGGCATATTTTTTAGATATTTTATATTAAATAAAAAATTTAAAAGGTGCTGATTACCATTCTATGTCGATGCCTCAAAATGCCAAAAATATTATTAATAATAATAATAAACATTAAATTTTTTAAATATAAACTCTATAATTTTTTGACAAAAACAATGTTTAATTACTTGTTTAAGTACGATATTCATCCGCCATTCTGGATCAAATTTTATTCCACTTAAAGTTAATTTCTTTTGTGTAAGATTTCACAGACACGCTCGAATATAGAATGATTATTTCTTTTCATTAAATTATTTACTCCTTTAGTTCAAATAGTAATGGAAATGCCTTTAGTTAAAACGCTCTATTTTAACATAGTTTAATTGAACGAAAATTGTTCCTTTGGTCAAAATTCTACACAAAATATTACTCTTACTAAGTTATTATACCATATATTTATTTTTAAGAAAAATTTTAATCCTTGCATTTCTAATTCAAACGCGTCAGAGATCAAATCAGTATCAGCTCAAATTTGAATATCTTAAATTGTTCTCTTACCAAAATATTCGAAGAGAAATAAGCTGTAGATTATCAAACCTGGCGGAGTCTCTAAGAACTAACTAGAGGTTGTTTTCCCTATTTTCTTTTTCACTCCTATTGGTAAAGATTCGGAAGATATCTCACAGCAATGGCAGGCCCCACGCTATTTCTTATTAAACTGTATCTTTTTTATAAGTAGATATGGCTTTTTTTTTAACTTTTTGTTTTAACTATGGTCTTATGAAGTGTAAATAATTTAATTTTAATAACTTAGCTTTCTTTTAAGTGTATACACTTTTTCATTGTTGTTGAGTTGCTTAAAAACTTTTCTTTTACGAATCTTTAATGTGAAAGCTGTGAATGATCTAGAAAATTTGAAGTTGATTAACTAAGTATTTAATCATGTCTAAAATCTATCACTAAGAATATCGCACAAATGAACGTTATGATTGTTAATTTCAAGACATCTACCAAGGATTTAAGTCGTATATGGTCAGAGTTTTTATGGTGGAAGAATATTTTAGGAAAACTAGAAGGATAAAATTACTGCTGACTAAACCAAGAAATTAAATCGTGTACCATAGTAATAACATGGTAGTAAACACCTTAAAGACGATAAAAACCGGTTTCTTTTGCGGCATATTGTTAATAAAATCTTACTGTATCAGTATCTAATATTATTCTATATCTATTGATAACATCTATGCCTATATCATATTGTAACGTAACTTATGAATAGTTTTATTGACGTGTATAACTGTCGTATAATGCTCGTCCTGCCACGATCTTATTTCCTGCCATTAATTGACTATGCTGCATGTAGCCTTGGGTGGCTGGATCACCCATGCGTGAGAATACTAGAGTTCTATCAAAGCGAGTGAACTGTACAGTACATACAAAATAAGATTGTAAAAGTGTTCTCCAAGTCTAAAATATCCAAATGTTGAGTTTTTGAAAAAAGTATTTGAGATACGCAAGTACTTTTTGTGTATTTGTAAACATTTTGAAAATCATTATGCTAAAGTGATAAAATATGTCTAAAAATATGCCTATTTATTTTATTTATTTGAGGTATAAAACGTGCACTTTCTGAACCGACTTATTATATCTGCGTACGAGAATTTCTATGAAAGAGAGAGTCTTACTAATTTTCCCGGAAAATTATGTTCATACTATACATTCCAGGGTTGTTTTACACCCCACAATCGACATTGGACCTACGGTTTTAATTCCCCTCCGAAGGAAGTTGTGCTACGGATTTTTATCGCTCATAAAAAATCCGTCGCCCCAGCTGGGTTGGAACCCACGAGCCTCAGATCCTGAGGCGAGCACTTCACCCCAAGACCACTGAGGGCGTCAAGATAGTTATACAAAATTGTGTCTAAATGTCCCTATTTATAACCAAATTGTATACCTTCTCACGTTTACATGTTCCTGTACCTTTTAAGAACAATATTATATACAGTTCATATTCCTGTTGAAAACAATTTTGAAAACAGTATTCTGCAAATGCACTTATCTTTAGAACCCTATGATAAATTTGGCCCTTTTTTTAAGTAATGAGAATATTTGACTACTATAAGAATTTCGATGCCCTTTAGTTTGCAATAATTTTCTGATGTTTTTGCTTAAAATAATTTTTCTCTTTATTCCTCTAAAATAATTTTCAAATATTTGATTTAAATATAATACGTAAATAACTTCTGTACAAACCAACAATGTAAGAGTATAGTTACATAATAATTATTTCAAGTGATTTTATTGAATGATTCAATGCTAATGTCAGGACCAGATTAAATGTTTAATATAAACTATTCTTTCAAGAGACTTAACTCACTATCGGTTCACATTTTCAAACGCAATATTTTTTATCTAAAACCTTATATGTATTGCTTGTAAATTACATATAAATTTTAATAATGCTCTTTGTAATTATTCATTATAACTATTGATAGATGATTTCTGAGAGTGTATTTCAAACGGGGAGAAGTAAAGATAAATATTTATTTCAAGCCTCTTAATCATATTCCCTTCTTATACACACATAGGTTGAAGAATGTTTATTTAAAGGTTTGGTATAAATATTTATTTTATCGATGACTTAATGCTATAGGTTTTGATGTAAGAAATGTTTGAAATGTATGTTTATTACAAAAATGAAAGTTAACAGTTCCAGGTTTTCACATAAATAAGTCTTCTCTAAACCAACAACAATTAAATAAGAATAAAATAGTTAATATTTATCTAATTACGAGTATTTTAAGAACATATTCAATAATTTTATGGGGTATAAATTAGGGAAGGGGGAGTTGCATTAGTCAAAAGTTAAACTAAATTATCCGTAAAAAAATATAAGTTTTTTAAATCATGATCTAGCTCTTACCCAATTTTTAAGGTAAGTAAATGTAAACAAATGCACCTCATATAACATTCACAAAGTTAGATCAATATATGAACTTCTGAAGCTCTCAATTGACTTGAACTATATTTGGGAGGATTTTAATTGATCCAAGAATTTTTTTTAATAAAATAAAATATGCCAGAAACAAATAAAACTAACATCTTATTTATTCGATAAAGGTTCTAATGATTTTGATATGATTTGTGACCAAGAGCTCCTCTCCCCCTTTACACAGCCTTTGTTTATTTACGAACATTTACGCTTGACCAATGAAAGGATGGTGAAAGAGAAAGTAATACAGTCCTCTGGTGGCAACACCTCTAGCTCCACTGATGCGTTTTAGTATTTCTCGTAGGCTTATATCAAACTATAAAATAAATTAATGTATATTTATTTGCCTATGATTAATATATTTGTCCAAATTTAACTATTTTATGTGAATTACATTTTCTTAGGATAGTATTATTATTATTATTATTATTAATATTATCACCACGTCTTACTACCCGTTCGGGTTGTACGCACTTACGCTAATGTGAAATGGCAGGGTGATTGTGAGATGAAATGGAGGACCTACAGTTTAACGTGGAATCCGAACCACGGTGGAGGCCTGGCATTCCACACATTCACAAGCTGTGATTAATACACTTCTTGTCAGAGGTGAAGGAAGGGTTTGACAATCAGATAAATCTGTGCCAAGACCTAGAATTGAACCCCGGACCCCCAACACAGAAAACCAACACCTTACCCTTAGACCACCAGGTCACCAATAGGATATGCATTTAACCATTAAACCATTTATTAAGTATAAAGAAAACAGTGTACCTCTGTTTAAAAGGATTCTTAGAGGTAAGTAAAGTCTACTCAGTAATTGGTTCTTGAGGACTTATGTACTTAAACCCTAGAGCACATGTTCTTAAGCTTTATTTATTCCACCTCTGACAAGACATCTTGTGAATGTGAGGAATGCCAGGCCTCCCCCGTGGTTCGGATTCCACGTTAAACTGTAGGTCCTTCATTTCATCTCGCAATCACCCTACCATTACACATTAGCGTAAGTGCGTATAACCCGAACGGGTAGTAAGACGCGGTGCTAATAATAATAATAGTTAACTATAAGAGTTATTATTAAAATTGTGATCATGAAATCAAGCAGGACTTTATTTATTTATGTGATAAACTAAACCAATATAGAATTAATTGTTGTTGTAAATTATAATTTCATTGGTTTTATAGTAAATATTTAGTTTACTCTCATTTGACAATGTTTTCTGTGACTCCCAGAATCCTACCAGTTTAAGAATCTGTGCCCTAAAACTCTTTGGGAGAGTTCAAATAAATACGTCATAGGAGATCCAAAAACTGCTTCGCAGTATTTTTTAAAGTAGCCTTTAAAGTAATAGGGTTAGGATTTTTTTTTTTTATTTATATGAAAAAATATTCATCAAACCTATGTCCATGAATGTTTTAACACAAATTTATGATTATGAGCACTTTGATACAATTTTAATAAACAATATATTCGGAAATGTTTGTATTTTTAATTCAGGTCATAAAACTCATATTCTATTAATTTTAGTACAAATTGTATAACTTAATTTATCTTTTTGATAGCTTTTATACTTACAAAATGAACGTATTCCAAGAAATAGAACCCTGTCTAGGATACTCTTGGAGCAAATGTTGAAATTTGTTTCAAATACTTTTTTTTTAGTTAGGTCAGATTTCTACCTCAGTGTCTAAATCCACTAATAAGGGGGAGAGGGGGAACAGGCTCAAGCTTATTGAGGCGGAGTGGGAATTAGTTAATGGGGAAGGAGAGATTCTCCTATCTAGATCCTTTCTTTTCCCAAACCCTGCTGCTTCTTTACACTAACATATCATCAGTTCTATTCATTAAACCACAAACTCTAAATATATGTTGTTTTGTATTTTATGTATATTTAAGTTGTGTTGTATATATCTAACATCCTGAGCTTTTTAACCACTGCGTCTTACTACTCATTCGTATGTTCTAATTTAGATAATGTGTTAGGGATGAGGAAGGATGAATATAGAGAAGGTGTTACCATATTTGCGTGGAGGTATTATGGAAAACCGTTTAGTAAAAACAATCCTTTAGTACACCCTAAATGGATTCGAACCCAAATACAGACCAGCATGCCTTAGATTATTCAACCCCCGAAACAGGTATTATACCTGTTAGTTTATCAAAAATATAAGAATATATTTTATGATTTTAGACAATTTTTTTTTCAATTTTAAAAACATATGAAATAAATGTTTCTTGGAGGTTGATCAAATATAAATTCAGGCCTAAGTGATAGAACACAAATGCGTCCTTATAATACATTGTCATATTTACCTGGAAGGCCTTCATTTGTGTTTGTTGGTAGAACTTGACATGTTGATTCCAGTAATAAACATGTTAATATGAACATCACCTAAAATAAAGAAAAACAAGATCAATCATTTATAAAACTGGGTCAATTTATTTTACATAATACTTTATAACATCAAAAACTGAATGCTTCACGTGTGTTTAAGGGTATTATATTAATTTATTCATTCAAATATAATGCATAGGCATACATAGTAAAATGTAAATTATAAGAAGATTTTACTATCACACACAGGATTTAAAATTACAACGTATGGAATTTTTTTTTAAAACATTAAATGTTATGTTGCTAAGCAAAAAATAAATCATTACAATTTATAAAAAATAAGTAAAATTATTGTGAAATATTTAAGAAAAAGCTATTATTTAATTTGATTAATTGTTTATTCAATGTTTTTCAATTAGAAATCACAAAGCCACAACCAAAATAATATAAATTATAGGCATTATTTCATAAAGTTTCATGAACGTAGACATGTGGTTTTTAAGAAATAAATATTTACATAAAAAAGAATTCATTTTTTTAGCACCGCTTCTTACTAACCGGTCGGGTTATACGCTTATGTACTAATTACGCTAATGGGTAAGGGATGAGTAAGGTTTAATATAGAGGAAGTGAACCCGCATTTTTGTGGAGAGAGAGAAGAACCATTTAGGAAAAACCAGCCCCAGTTCACCAAAGCGAGATTTGAAACGCAATCTCCCCGTCCTTGACAGGCTAGCTCAACACGAAACCAGCGCTTTAGCTAACTACGGCATCGAGGCGGATGAATATAAGAGCCCACGTATAGCCTCATTTTTGTTAGGAAGCCCGTACTGTAAGGTCCTATTTCGTACCAAAATCCTACTATATATCAGTATTTTGTCAGGTTAAAAGGTGGATATTATACAGTGTGACTATCATAGGAAGCCGATTATTTTAAAACTAGAAACACATGTTACAACAGTGGAGAAAATATAGAATTACAACTGTATTTACATTCTAAGTCCGTTTAACCAATATTGTAAAGAGAAATTTAACAGTAATGCATAAAGAACTATAATTGGAAGATGGAAGTTTTAAAACATTTTAGATTGACCTTATGATTAACTAATCAACTAAGACATATTTCTAGAATTTAAGATTTTTAGTAACTTGCTATCATTGTTGGTTGTCGAAAGAGGGCTTCTTATAAAAATCAAGGTTTACATGGAACCATCAAATAGAAGGTTAAGGGTCAAATGGAGGAAGGAGGAAGTTGTTGTCGTTAGCAAATACTGAAGCCAACCTTTAAGACTATCTTACCCGCCTCAGTGGCGTAGTTGGATGACGCGCTAGTCGTATTGAGCTAGATGGCCGAGGAAGGGGAGAATTAGGTTCGTAACTTGGTCGGGCAAACTGGGGGTGGTTTTTCCTAAGTGGTTTTCCACATTCTCGCCACGAAAATTCGGGTTCACTTCCCCTAAATTCATACTTTCCAGTCCCTAATCCATTAACGTAATTAGTACTTGAGCGAATATCCCAAACGGGTAGTAAGACGTGGTGATAAAAAAAAAACTATATTTGTATCTTATTGATGATGTACGTAAAATAAAAATGCAAACAGAAAAATGACGATCTAAATGAACATTTTTCAATAAAATGTTAAGATTATTGAATCCAAAGGGAAGGAGATGTATTTGTTAAGGTTATGATGATAGTATTGAATCATTAACATATCTAGTCTACAGCACACCCGACGTTACTGACAATTCAACCCCCAAGCACCATAGTCGATCCGTGAGTGTGAGAAGAGAACTGGGGTTGTTATTATTTCTTTGTTGTAACTCTTTTAAATAGAGGGTTGTTTTTTTGTATTCAGAGAAAACATTATTGAAAGTTTTCCAAAACAGTACATTTGCTATCTTCGATCTATAGTCTTTGTTAAGAAAGTAATTGATGAAACGCATTTTAATAATAATGATAATAATATCGTATACCTTGCACTTATGACCTAACCAAATAAATAAAGTGAGAGATAGCGACGATAATAAATGTGTGAGTTAAAGAAAAAATTGTAGGTTTGTTTGAAAAAAAAAGTATCGAGTAAAATATTTCAACTCTGTATTTTTCAAATAGTAATTGGTTATTATTATTTTTTTATGAAGACAAATGTTTTCCGCTAAATCTTTTGCGGTCCAGATAAAATGAGTCGGTGAGCCGGCTCAAGATCGCGGGCCGTAGGTTGCTGAACACTGGTGTAATCCATCAAGGAAATATACTTACAGGGTAAACTAAGTGTACAGTGCATGTATAACATTACAATATTTAGTACATAATATACCTTCGCACTATGAGAGGTCTAAATCTGTCTCAAACAAAACTCGGATCAAAGTCTTTCAAAATTAATTGAAAAGCATCTAGAGCTCAAAGATTCTATATCGACCACATCCACCGCCCCTACACCTATGTGTATGCGTCTAATTATATACATCAATGTGTATTCCAAAGTATTATAACAATCCAAGGAATTGTGTATCACCTACAAAGCCAACATGATCCGTCTGTGCTTGGTCTGTCCAAATAAAATATCAGACCAAGAAGCAAATCTTTGATGAAATTAAATTTACTCGATTATTATTAAATATATTAAAATGTATAAGTGTTTATGGCTGCGAGATAAAGCAATTGTATCCTTTAAACATTCATATTAAAACAAACTTTAGGCACTTTTAATTAGTGATACACACCCACTTTGATGGCCGCATGGTCTAAGGCACTACTCTCGCAATAGACTGGTGGCCGATTACAGGAAGATCTCTGTTCGATATCAGCCGGGAGCACTGAAAGAGGTTTCCCTAAATTGTTTTTCACTATACCGCCACGCAAATGTGGGTGCACTTTCGCTATATTCAACCTTACACATCGCTAACACATTAGAGTAATTAGTGCCTAGGCGTATAATACGAACGGGTAGAGTTACACGGTGCTTAAAAAAATTAGTGATACAAAAAGTTTAGAAATATATACAAAGCCTAAAGATAAGCTAGCTTTGTAGCTCAATCGATCAATAATACTTTATAAACAAATTATTGAAAATTGTTTTATAAAGCTTAACCGAAGTTTTTAGGAAATATGACTAATGCCTTGGCTATTTACCTTAAAAGATTGTAAACTACGTATATTGTGGATCTTATATAATCTTTTAACACACCTACTAGGACTCCTAAGGCTTTGGTTTTTTGTTTTATTTCTGCCCATACTTGTTTCAAAAACAAACGAATTATGCTGTTTTTGGTGTTAAAAACATAAAAAGTAATGTAATTTCAACTATCACACCTTGATCTAAACTGCCAAATTACATTTATAGCTGGTTCAAATTGGTCTTAAATATATTAAAATACAATAAAATGTGGCTAAACTTGAAAAAATAATTCAAAACAAACGATTTTATAATATTATCTCATTATATCCTTAATGCTTCAATAGGACATAATAAATATCTTTTGTGATTTATTTATAATAAATATATTTTGTGATTTATTTATAATAATTATCTGTTAATTGGTTTAGGACATTTATAAAACTTTATAAAAACAATTTAAACAATAGCCATTTTTGTTAACATGTTATTTGGAAATATCTTCCTAAGACCATAATCAACATGAAATTTTAACACGAGACCTAGTTTAACTTGCTTACACATTCCTGAATATAGATAAAAAAAAGAGATTAGTATCTATTTCAATAAAACTTAATGCATACTGTTACCTGAGGCATCATTAAAGTATTACGACTATGGACCTATTACCAATTTTGATTAGGTAAAAATCGTCCAAAGTTTTCAAAACCAATCCATTTCATCTTAGTAAAACACAACTTAATATATCAATCTTTTATAATTGTTTACTTAAGGGTTTTTACCGGCCCAAGGAAATTACCAACGTAGATAGTTTACTAGATAAGAAAAATTAAATCATTACACAGTAACTAAATACATAATTACTATATATTAAATTTGTTCCCAAGGCATATCATGATCTATTCAAGGATATAAAAAATTGTCGAAATATTGAATTCAACCAAACTCCGTGTGTACATATGTTTCCATGACATATTTTAATCAAAGTGGATTTAATGTCGGAAAAATTTCTAGAAAGTTAATTTCAACAAATTTAGTCCAAATTAAGTATAAACAAAAGAATCTCATACTACATCAACAATAACATTGATTAATACTATTTTTCTTTTGCCTAAGCTAAAATAACTAATGATGTCCAAGTTTAAAAAACTTTTTTTTTTCCTAAATTGATCCCATATTAATTACGCTATTTTATTTTAGTAAATATATGCTGAGTATGTTTCTACCACATATTTCTATGAAATAAAGGTTGTTGATATTATATTTTGAAATATTTAGTCATAGTCATAACTTAAAAAATGTGTTTTAATGGTGAACATACTCAATAGTTGACATACGTCAAACTACAGTAGAACCCCGACTATCCGTCACTCACGTGACTGGGTAGGACATGGTCGGAATACAAAAACGGTCGGATAGTAACAGGAGCAAAAAAAAAAACTTTACCAAAACACAAAAATCAAGTAAAAACATGAATTATTATAGTTTTATAAAATATATTGAAATGTTAATCTTTTATATACAATCTACAATTTAACTAGAGCAACACAAAACGAAATATTTGATCTGAAAACATAGATTTATTGCTGATTAAAAATGTCTGTAATATTTTTCTGTTTTAAAGATAACATCCTTGACATGGCTGCTAAGTATAACTGTATAAGACAAGTGTGAGCCACTGACTGCCTGCTGCAACACATAAATCGGATTGCCAGATTTTTGTTAGGCCAAACTAGGACAATTTTTTTTTAAGTGTCACAATTTTGTTTCAATTTTTACGACACATTAAATAAATGCTTTTCACATATTACATAAAAGACAAGCAAAAGTTGAAAGTTAAGGCCTACTTATATCTGCACTGTCTTTTCGGCATGTTTATATTTTTAATACTGTAAATTAATTTTAATATATATGTACATTTCAGAACCATGAAACACACATATCCCCTCATTTACACTTAACACTATCACAATGACGCGATGACTTAAAAATTCAAAGAGAATGTAATCACTAAACTTATAGAATAAACGGGACTTTCCTGAATTGTGTTATACTCATGTATACCAACCTGACAAAAAATAATGTTAATAGGCCTACACCACTGACTGTGGGGTAAAAGAGAACAAAATAAAAAAAGTTAAAAACCGGGACAATCGTGTGTCCCGAAGTGGACTTTCAGGACACTGGGACTATCATCTGAAAAGCGGGACAATCCTGGAAAACCGGGAACATAAACGATGAAACGGCAGTAACTCACACACAAGTAGGCCTACAGACAAGCGCACTAACAGGATAGTTGAATATGACGAAGAGACGGATAATTGGGGCTTTACTGTATTTGTTGTTTATTATTAATAACTCTTACGTTGAAAGAGTAAAATTAAAGTAAATTGTGGTCATTGGGAAACAAATCATAATCATTCAGTCAGTCATAAAGCAATCATTTCCCTGTTTGACGTCTCAAAAATTGTTCATTTTATTATTTTATGTCAGTGAAAGGTGACCTGGTGGTCTAGGGGTAAGGTGTCGGACTTCTGTTCTGGGATCTGGGGTTCAATCCTTGGTCCCGGCACAGATTTATCTGATTGCCAAACCCTTCCTTCACCTCTGACAAGACGTGTATTAATCACAACTTGTGAATGTGTGGAATGCCAGGCCCCCACCGTGGTTCGGATCCCACGTTAAACTGTAGGTCCTCCATTTTATTTCACAATCACCCTACCATTACAGATTAGCGTAAGTGCGTGTAAACCGAACGGGTAGTAAGACCTGATGGTAATAATAATAATAATAATGTCAGTGCAACCGTTATCAGCTTAAACTTTTTAACGTGAAAGGGCAGAAGAATAAAAGTGTATTTTAACTAACACCATCAATCTGCTTAAGTGGTCGTATGGTCTAAGGCATCACTCTTGAGTTAGACTAGACTGCCGATGACAGGGAGATTGGGGGTTCAAATCTTAGTCGGGTCTACTGAGAGTGATTTTTACAAAATGGTTTTATACTATCTCTCCACACAAATGCGAGTAAACTTCCTATAAATTCAACCTTTCTCATTACTAACTCATTATAGCAATTAGTATATACTGTATTAGTACAACCTGAACATGAACAGGTAGTGAGATGTGGTGCTAAACAAGTTCAGACCACATCAACATTCAATAAAAGATAGAATAAAAAAATGCCATACCCCGCGTGTCTTACTAACCGTTCGGGCTATACGTCTATCTACGAATTACTCTAATGTGTTAGGGACGAGGAAGCTTGAATTTAGAGTATGTGCAGCCACATTTGCAGGGGAGAGTGGAAAACCATGTAGGAAAAGCCACCCTCAGTACACCCGACAAGGATCTAACCACGGTCTCCCCGTAATTGGCAGTTTAGTCTATTGTGAAAGTAGTGCCTTAGACTTAGCGGCCACCAATGCGGGTTTCGTTTAGTTAAAACTTATTTTAACATACTGTGCAAACGAACTATTTTCAATGCGTTACCTATCTATTTTTAAATTAGGTTTTAAACATAACTTTTTTTTTTTAAATCACCATGTAGCTAATATTAAATAGATTGAAATGATAGATTTGACTATTAAATAGGTCGATTTATATTTTTGTTTTCACATTTGTTTTGGTTGTGTGACCATTTTGAATATTCAAGGAGCAATGGCAAGTTGTTGGTGTTATTTTAATAAACGAGTGAGTGAGTCAATTAGACAACTACACTTTATATTTAAACCAGACCACCACATTGGTATCTCTAATTTGTTGTTCTAATCAGATAAATCAGATAGAGATAACCAATCTAGTCTACAAGTTTAGCTAAAGAAGGTGCCTTTCGAACGATTTAGAATGCACTAAAATATATCCAATCGTTGGGAGCGGGTATAAATAATAATGTACATAGTTATTTTATCATAAACTATCTTTACTTGATCAGACTTAAAATTATAATATATACCAAAGCATTCAAATTAAGGTGTAGATGTATTGGACGCGATAAAAGATCAGTGTTTTTACATCAAAATTATCTTTGGTCAAAATGAATCAAATAGTTTCCATTAGAAACATAAAGAGTTTAGTTTTGTTCACATGGTGATATCAACAGTAATTGTTGAATATCTGTTAAAAGGAGGTCCTGGAATTTAATGACAACTTTTTATCTTTATTTTAAATGTTTGTCATCTAATGCCACTATGCTTATTTATGACAGATATCCAAGAACTGTTGATATCACCATGTGTAGAAAATTAAACTCTATGTTTCTACTATACCAATATTTTATTTATTTTGTCGAAAATATCGTTTTGCTATAAAAACTACATAAATACTTACTTTTTCTCGCGTTATCTACATCCCCATCTTAATGTTTATAGTTTATAACACAATAGATTATCATAATAACCAAAGACGAGACTATTAAATAACCAGAATTAGAATACGTTCGTTTAACTTCAACTATTGGGATAACTAAAATTAATTTATTAAATATACTAACCTTAAAAATTCTCAATGTTTTGTAATCCATTTGTAATTCGGTATTAACTTTATTTTTCAATATGAAATGCCTTACGTTTTAAGATAAAGCCAAACTTTAAATAAACACACGGGGAACCACAAGTTGGTAGCCTACGACTTCGGGGAATTGACGAACATATCGAAACGTTGCTTGTATTTAAAGCTTTTATTCAATTTTAGGACATTCTGTTTTCAGGCTAAGGTTATCCATGGTTTGTTTACAACTAGATAGCAATGACACAAGAAATACTTATTTGTGAAATAAAATTTCCGGTTAGTTTAATGTTCTCTTTTCATAGTGTAGTTGATTATTTGGAAATCCTTAATTCACCTGTCTCGCAGCAATGATCTTAAGCGACACAAAGGTATGTCGTTGCCGGATGGCTGATGGTGCAAAACCACGCCCTCTTTTTCATGTTGACATGATTGAGAAATTCTTCTGAAAAAAATATATTTAACGTCCTGTGTATTGTAGTATTTGTATGAATGCTATGGAATGCCTTCACCTCTCATGGACTCTATGATTATAGTCTTGTCCAAAATCCTGGCATCCTGCCTGATGAAACTCCATTTCATGTTTGTTCTTAGTGGTTTCTGAAGTTTGCTTGGGTGTGTTTGTGATTTGGATGGGTGATTGTGCGATTGTGTTGTGTTTGTGTTTTGTGTGTGTGTGGTGTGTGATTGATATGTGGGTGTGGCGTGTTTGAGCTAGTGTGTTTCTGTGTATGTGATTTGGTGTGTGTTAGTCTATTTGGTGTAGAATGTGTTTGTGTGTGTGTGTGGTGTTTTATTGTGTGTTGTGTGATTATGTGCAAATATGTGTGTGTGGTGTGTGATGGTGTATGATGTTTTATTGTGTGTATGATTTGTGTTATTGTGTTTCTTTGTATGTGATTTGGTGTGTGTTCATCTGTTTGTTGTAGAATGTGTTTGTGTTTGTGGTGTGTGATTGTGTATGGTGTTTTATTGTGTGTATGATTTTGTGTGGTTGTGTTTCCTTGTATGTGATTTGGTGTGTGTTTTTCTGTTTGGTATATAATGTGATTGTGTGTGCGTGTATGTACTGCTGTGTGATTTATATTATTGGGGTAGGAATGAGTAAGGTATGATTTATAGAAAATGCATTGGCATTGTCGTGGAGGGAAAGGGATAAATTATTTAGGGAATACTACACCCAATACACCCAGCTGGGCTTTAATCCCGGGCCTTCCCGTTACTGAATGATCGTTACACTTAGACAGCATGTCCACAGATGCAGGCTACATTTTATTAAAGTTAGTTAGTTAGTTAGTTTTAGTTAATATTAATACAAGATCTTGTAAAGTTACAATGATTGTTAAAGTCTTTCGATCTACTTTGGTGGCCACATGGTCTAAGGAGTCACATATACAATCTTTCCATTTATCTTGTTTTTCTATAAAGCTATACATTTGTTTTTAGCACCACGTCTTACTACCTATTCAAGTTATACGCATATTTACTAACAATGGTAATGAGTTAGGGATAAGGTTGATTAGATTTAGAGGAAGTGTACTCGCATTTTCATGGATGGGGAGTGGAAAACCTCCCTCAGTACATACGACCAGGAATCTAACCCTTATCTTCCTGTTATCGGCAGTCTAGTCAAACACGATAATGACGTCTTAGATCATGAAGCCACCGAAGCTTGTGGCAGAGTAAGTGAGTCCACTAGAAAATTGTAAAACTTATAGTCAATCACACCTAATTTTGGAAAGCAATACGTTTCTAAGTTCAGCACTAATGAGGTCTTAGATATTCAAAGTTCCTAATAAAGAAGTTAGCAAAATAAGCAAATAAATATTTTGTTAGACTAAAAAAAAATAGTGCTAATTATTTATGTTTGCCAAAACACATAAAGTATACACACAGATTTATATGTATAGCTTCTTTTACAATGAATGTAAAATTAATTTTATGCACTCGGGTTTTGGACTTAGCTTATTTATTTACAAGATAAACAACAAATAAATACATGTTAATTTGAAATTGGCACAAGTTTAACAGGTCACACCACCAGGGTCGCCCCAAAAGATTGTTCCCCATTTAACGTAAGAAATGACCCAGATTGTTATATACTGTTTTTTCTATAAGCTGAGGAATTTTCTCTGTGTGTAGAAGCCTACGTGAATGCTCATTAATATGGTTTAATCGATACATGTCACCAAAAATTTTTTACCGATAGATGCGTGGTTCGGTTTTAACGTGACCATTTGGCATTTCATCCGTCTGTATGGACTTTTGCTACGCGATAACTGTAAACTGCGTGAACCAATTTCCACTAAATTTGACAGGCACATTCTTTGAACCTAGGTCACAGATCCTTGTCTGTGACCTAGGTCAAACGTTGTATGTACTGTACAATTATTTCAATCTGGTTTCCCATTTCATGATGGCGGAAGATCAAATAGTTATTCATTTAATAGCTCAACTCAAGTGATATTAATTTATAATTCATATGAATTGATCAATACCTAGGTCGTATGTCTTGAATTTTTGACATATTGTGAAACTAACCTATTAAATCACGTAAATGATGTATATTTTCTATTAATATACTGTAATATTGAATTTAGTATTAATTTGTTTTCTATCTAGCTTGAGCATTAAGGAAAAATTTCAACTTCAAACCCAAAGAGAACTTATAGGATATATTTTCACTATGAGTCAAAATAGAAATCTTAAGACTGTATTAGCAATAGTAAATTGTAGGTAGCGAGGTCTACTGTTCACAGAACTACTAGTGTAGCAAAAAATTCAATAAAACATGAATATGTAATTAAAATAACTCTATAAAACTGAATGTATAAATAAACATTGGCATTAATAGGCGTAGCAAAGCTTTGATGCAGCCCCATGCTCCACATTGTAGTTAAATGAATTAATAATAATAATCATCAATATAATAGAAAAGAATCCTACAACATATAGCATTTCTTGGCTTTGTTGTATTTTTTGCAGATGCATCGTAGCTTCAAAATTTGAATGAAGCAATAAAACATGATACAAAGAAAATAAATTACTTATATTACTGCACTTATTCTGTTATTTACACATCTACTTGCACTAATGAGGTTTAGTTTTGAGGAAATGCACACAAATTTGCATGAAAGTAAAGTGGGAAACCATTTTGAAAAATCCACCCTCACTACACCCAACAGGGATTGGACACCAGAAAACCAGAAAATACAAGCCTTAAACTTAGCCCATTTGATCACAAATAAAATAAAAAAAGTATTTATTATTAATGTCATTTTTATTTTCCCATAAAATAATATTTTTTATTCCTAATAATATGGAATAATATATTTTCTAGTAACTTTATTAAATATCTCTTAATAAATATCAACTTTAATTCCATTAAGAAAGATCAATATCATTGCACTCTTATTCAAGACTACTTACTTACTAAGACATGAAGCACTCGAAAGTTCATTGCCGCACTTACAAAAGTACGCCACCTATCTTTATCTTGATTTAGCTCTATTCAGTCCACCTCGTTACACCCTATCCTTAACTTGCAATAGTTATATCCAGTCCCCCTCATTACACCCTATCCTTAACTTGCAATAGTTATATCCATTCCACCTCATTCCACCCTATTCTATAACTTGAGTTATCCAGCCCACCTTAAAACAACCTATCTCTCTCTATCTTGATCCAGTTTTATCCAGGCGATATCATTACACCCTATTCCTATCTTGAGATAGTTCTATCTAGTCCACCTCAATACACCCTATCTCTTTCAGGTCCATTCTAATGTTAATCCTCCCATCTGCGTATAGGTCTTCCCAATGGTCTCTTCCTATTGGGTTTGCCAGTCAATACCCTGAACAAGGTTCTATAATCTCCCATTCACACTGCCTGCCCACCGTAATCTACAAGACTTGAGTATCCTAATATTGTATTGCTATGAGTACAGGGTATGTAACTCATCATTATGTAGCCTCTTCCACTCCCCAGTAGCCTCATTCCTGTTGGGACCAAAGATATTCCTAAGCATATTGTTTTCCAACACCCTAAATTGGTTTTTGTCATGTAAGATAAGCTACCATGTCTCACAACCAGAAAGAGAACAACCGGTATAATTATTATTTTGTATATTCTGAGTTTTACATTCCTTGAAAGCAGGCGAGACGTCAACTCCCTTACATATATACAATGTATCTAGAAAATTAGTTAAATGCTTTATTCACTAAATTGCAGATATACATGTTATATCCTGTACATACATATAGGCAGACGGTATACAAAAAAAAAATGTCTTTTAAACAAGGTATATAAAATTATCTTTTATGATTTATGATATAACACTTAATAAATAAAAGGCAATAAGAGTTGAGCGTACTTACGTTTTTATTGGCTTCAAGCTTTATAATATGTATGCATAAAAGTTTGGATACATTTTACTTATAGATGTAGACCTATATTAAGTGTCTGTTATTGTTATAATTATTACATATAGTTCTTTATAGCTATATAAAATATCAGAAATATAAACTAGTTAAACTAAAACTATTCAAAGATTGTGATTTATAATTAGTTCTTTGGTTAAATATCCACACAATCATTAGTGTGCGGTAATGTTTTAATTTATGGTATCATGACACCTTAGCTCAGTCGGTAGCGTTTCTGCCTACTGCGTTAAAGGTTCCGGGTTTGTTTCCCGGCATGGCCGATAATTTAACATTGATAAAAATGTTCTACCTTCTCACATTGATAAATTGATGGCTAGAGGCTGGATATTGTGTCTGTCCTAGTCTTAAGTTATATTATGGGCATATGAAGCTACGACAGAACTAGCCAGCTACTAGTGGAAAATATATGACTTGAATAAAAAACTGATCCAGGCCTGAGGATGTAAATCTCTGTTATAATAAAAACTTATTAAATATTTATACTTCTGACAAAAATGTAGGAGATAATCTATTATGATTATTATATTTTCGGTCACTACAACTATTTACTGCTCATCGTGATGATATGCATATATATATTTCTCTTGTATAATTATTTAACACAAACATTTAGTAGCTTTATAGTATATGAAAAACTTAACAACTAATCAAACTAAATACTCATTGTTTGTTTCGGAGTAACTTGCGTTTATTTAAATACCTAACAATTTATTTTTATACACAACAAGTCAAACATTATTCCTTAAAATCGCTGCTACAATAAAATTTCTTTTATCTCGAACTACGGTATTATATATTTTATATAATATTTGCTGATTCACTATTATTTATTTCCATTTGAAGTTTTGAAGTTTTTTACATAGTTATTTTTTATGTTAAATACATTAATATACCACACACTTGTATATGACAATCTATAGTAGTAGAACTGTCACTCACAAATATATCAAATAGTTTAATTATATTATTCTTTGTCTATTTTCAAAATATAAAATTTGATAATATAGTCTTTAATTTATATTTTCTATAAACAATTTTTTGTCTAGCTTTTCTTAGTTCCGTCTATGTCCATATTCGGATTAACTTTCAGTTCCTGCTCTCTCATATTTTTACTTCCCTTTCTTGGGTTAAATTTGTTCATGGTCTTGGTTGTAAATCACTTAACAGTTTCACTTTCTTCGAGATGTTTTTTACCATTGATTCTTGACTTCGATTTCTCATCTTCTTCGTTGTATTCAATCTCTTCACGGTTTGTATCGTCTACTACAGATTCATCTTGAGTACTTCGATCTCTGTCCTTGGCTATTTTACGTTTACGAGATATTCTAGAAACATCAATGTCATGTTTTGGTCGGATTTGGTCTCCTAAGCGGACTTCATCTATCTTGATTCCATTCCGATTTTCTGTTGTGGTTTCTTTAGTGTGATCTAACTTTTCATTTTTTTTTAATTTCTCACTTTTGTTTTTATAGAGTGTAGTTTTCCTTCGAGAAGATTTGTGTTCAGATGGATTTTGTTCACATTGATTACTTTTGCCCCCTTCATTACATAATTTTGGTATTTTAATTTTATTTATTCTATGTTTAATATATTTTGAGCTTTCTTTTTTGGCTCTTTTGTCCACATTATTTGAACCACTATTTACATTATGTTTAGGTGTGTCACTTGTATTTTCGTTCAATACATTTTTATCTAGTATTTCCTCCTTTTTATAATTATTTTTCGAATTTATTTCTCTTGCGTTTGTTCGACCGTTAATAGTTTTTGGAGTCTTAGCCATGTCATCATTTTGTGCTTGCTGGATGTGAGTATCCTTTCCTAACTGTCGTGTTTTTTGAGGGCGGGTTTGTGTCGTCTCACCAAAATCATTTAAACTCACCCATTTTCCTTTCCCTGTTTCATGATCTACTAGATAACTTAATACCTTTGAATTAGAATTATTATTTATTTTGTATGATGCTTTACCAGCATTATTGCCAGATATTTGACGAGACAAAGACGTCGATGGTGACTGAATAGAAAATCCTTTTGTACTAGAATTGAGAACAGCTTTCTTGTTTGTCTCGTTGAATCTCTCCTTTTGAATTTTCTTGCTGTTCGAAGCTGGGTTTTTACGATTTTGATTTTTAATAAATGCGCTTTTGTCAACGTATGGAAAATGAAACCTTTCCTGTATATTTCCTTTGTCCATTCTGGATACTGTTTTCACAGGTAATATAAATTCTAAGTCTTTCTCTGTTCCGCTACTATGTGTGTTATTTATTTCCTGCCATAGTTTATCATAGTGAGGTTCGTCAACGGAATCTCTATGTTCCAATTCATAACTGTACGATTCGTATGGAAGATATTCTTCTTCACTGCCTTCATCATATTCAGATGTTGATTTTTTTGCTCTTTCTTCTGATTTTAGAAACATTTTTTCACCTTCCTCTTCAGAGTCTCTGGCTAGTTGATCTACTAAATCTTCTTCGGGTATGTAAGTTCTTGTAAAAAACTCTTCTTTGGTAACTGTTCGGTGTGCTACTGCAACGCGTCTTGGAGAAATATGATTACCTCTTAAGGGGATTTCTGTTGATGTTTTGTGCCTAATTTTTTCATGTGACACTAAATCTTGTTGGTGTGACTTTCGCTCCTGTGCAGGTCTTTTTCTACCATTTAATTTTGCCATTTTGGTTTTACTTATATTTTGAACATCTTCAGTACCTGTTTTTATCTCTTCACTGTCTTTTCCTTCTTTATATTTAATTATGCTCTTCCCCCTCATTTCCGGAAGTGTCCTTTCTGTTATGAGCTCCTTATTTGTATTAGTAGTTGTTGTCATTTGATTCCTTTCTCTAATATTAATTTTTCTTTCTTTGGTATGATTGATTTTTTTTTTAATCTTTGGATGGACTTCAACTGATTCTTTTTTCTCATTCACATCAAAAATATTTTTCTTTTTTTCAATTCGTTTACTGTCACTTTTTATATGTTGTGGCATACGTTTCTGTGAATTTCTACTTTTTGTTATTTTTGATTCATTCGTTGGTGAGTCTGTTCTAGTTAAAACTGAACTAGAATATTTTTCTGTTGGTTTTCGACGACGATTCTTTGAATTTGGAGCTATTGTTGAGGTATTTATAAAAATATCTTCAATTTTCTTTGAGTTTACAAATGAATTTGGCTTTGATTTTCTAATTGGCTTCTCCTCTAGTTGTGTACTTATTAATTTGGTCTTGTTATTTATTCCATCGTTTTTAAATAAATTTGAAGTATTAACTTTGGAAGCATCTTTAAATGTTTCATGTTTTTCAACCGGTATGGGTACTTTTGATGTGTGATGTAGAGTTGATAGGTTCTCGGAATTATAACGGCTGCTGTAGGTTGGTTTATGCCTACTTATAAAGCCACCCAAGATTCTATTTATTTCTTCTGCTGATAGGGTCGATTCTTTCGACTGAAGCTGTGGAGTATAATCCTTATCATCTATGAAATCATATTCTGTGATATATTTATTTTTTCCAGTCTTTAACGGGGTAGGTATTATGCTACCTTCAGTGGAATTCCTTCCATCAATGTATTTTCGGCTCTCGTGTAAGTGCGTTTCTTGAGGGGATGATTCATAATCATAGAGATCCAAGGAAGGAATTGAAGAAGTTTCGTAGTAATCGTAAATATCATCATCGTAATAAGTGTTTGGATGTGAATTTTCTTTTTCTTTATTTTCATTTGTTTTCAATTTACTTAAATAGGTTGGTGTCTTCTTCTTAAGATGTGTATCTGATGGTGGTATTTGCTCATCTTCGTTTTTATTTTCATCTCTATTGATAGTTTTATCTTGCCTACTATATTTTCCTCGAAAAGGAACACCTTGATCAAGAACTTGTTTTAGTGAAATACTTTCAGTACTCTTATTAAGAGGCTCCTTGACCTTGAGCTCAAAACTACCTTCTTTACGAAGGTTAGCACGTGTTGTTGTAATGTTGGTATTATTTACCTTCGAGAGCGCATTGTTGTCATGGTCATCCTTTTCAAAATTATCTATCTTATTATTATTAGCTTTTACTATTTGACTTTTGCGACTTTGGGGCGTGCGTTTGTGTTTATTTTGTAAATCCTTCATCGATGGCCTAGTAAAAGATTCAAAATCATTTTCCAGGTTTGTTGGCTTAAATTCGTTACTATTTTTTGGAAAAGTGTTTTCTTTTTCTTGAAATATCTTTCTTATTATGCGTGATACAACTTTTTTATACATTCGCGGCATTTCTTCATTAAGTGATCTACGTTTACGCTTTGTCTTACTCTCATCCATGAGTTGATAAATAATTCTACTATTAAAAGAAGGTCTGGAAATACTAGGCTCTTCATTGAAACTGACTACAACCTTTGAAGGAGAACTATCTTGTAACAACATTTCTTTGTTGGTCTCACTTGCCATTGTGTCCTCAAAGCCATTTTGACCATTTTTTGAGCCTGAATCTTTATATAATGGTGATGCTGTATTTGCATTGGGTATTTTCTCCAACCTAATAATAGGAGGTAAAGGCGGCATCATCCCTTCAATATTGTCATAGTATTTTCTATCTTTTTTTTGTTTCACATGATATGAAATATGAGGCTGAAAATTATTATTTACTGTTACCCTATGAGTAGGAATTTGTTCTGCATATGTATATTCATTGCTATAACGATCGAGTTTAGGTTGTTTTGGCGGTGTCATGCCAATAATAATAAGATTTTGACTATTTGTATGTTCTGGACTCTGTGTGTAAAAGGAGAAAGGTGATATAGTCTGGGGCGTATACAAAATAATAGGACTATACTTGTTAGACTGTGTTTCAGGTACTTTTTCTCTTTGTTCTGGAATACTATTTACTTTCAGATTCCTAGAATAGTTGAGCTTTTGTGCTAATGTTTTAGTATTTTCTATGGATGCGTATAGGCTAGGGCTCGCTATGGTTATATCTTTATTATATGAGCCATTAAAAATAAAATAAGGACGCTGAGTATAGCTTTCTTTAATACGCTTATGATGTTTGTCATCGCTATTCCTATGTTCTTGTAATTTTTTACGTAAATCTCCTATTTCAATGGGTTTTTTTAAATTGGGGTTTTTCTTATTGCTGTCAAAAGTATTACTTATTCGTTCGGGCTTATTTTGACTTTCTTCTGCTACTTGTAAGTATATTGACTCATCCCCTTCTAACTGTGCAGGAAGATTATTCATATGTTTAATAGATTTAATATGTCCTAATATTTCGTTGTAGAATCCCATAGTGCCGTCGGGCTGGCCCACAGTTCTTTGTAAAATATCGGTAGCAACTTGTTCTTTGAAAAATGGACTATCCAGTGGCTCATCCCCAAAATACTTTGTTCGGAAACAATCTATTTTATCACCTAGCCCTTTCAAACGAGGGAGACGTGCTTTTGGTTTACTATTCCACTCGCCCGGCCCTTTTCTCTTTGGAACGACATTGAGTGGCGGTGTCACTTCAGAACAATGAACATTGTCTCTTGACTCATAGAATTCCATACCCCCTTCTGTTTTCAAGGGTATTCTATCTGGGTTAGTGGCGTATCGAAGAGGAGTATGTGCTAATATAGTGTTTGACGGTACAACACTGTAAAACGGATATTTGTTTTCATCATAAGGTCTGGGTGTTGGATTTCCTTGTTTAGAGAGACGTAGTGCTTCTTTCCATTCTCTTTCTTTTTCTTTTAATTCTATTTCTTTTAGTTTTTCTAATTCTTTTTCTCTCTCTTCCAAATTATTTTCTTCGTCATCACCAGACAAATAGTTTGGGCTACCATATTCACTATCACTAGTCTTTCGTGAGTTTCTTATTTTGTTAAATGAATTATTTGTGTTGTTTATTATGAATTTCCTTTCTCTTAAATTTAAATCAATGTTAGTTATATTTTCTTTATTAAGGCTATCATTTGCAAAATTAATACCATCGGAACTGTCCTTTTCTAAATATTCTGAATTATTTTTTAAAATATCTGTATCAGTATTTATAATGTATGTGTGAATGTCATTATTTGGTTTAGTAATTCTGTTTTTTATAGGAAAGTAGTTGGTTTCCTCTCTAGGGAGATTTTCTTCGAGTTTTTCGGTGTTGTCATATCCAGTATTATACATTCGTTTCATAAATATTTGAGTTGGTATGACATTTTCAGGTTCTGATTTTGAACTGTCGTTCTTAGGATTTCGAGTAAAATATGTAGCTTTCTCATGTTGTGGTACCTCACTAGATGTTTTTGATATTTTTGACACGCCAGTATATATGGGAGGTTTTTCGTCTTTATCTGGTGACTTAGATTTAAGATTAAGGTTTTTCATGTAATTGTTAGTAAAATATGCCATTGTTAATTGTGCAATGTATTCTTCTGGTGATTGAGAAACTAGTTCAAGTTTTGTTAAATGGTCAATATCTCGATTTACCTTTTCTTTTTTGTCATCTTTGTCTGTAGTTGTTGAGTCAAAGTTCTCAAAAATTATATCAGGATTTTGTTTGGAAGTTAACATGCCCCCGTTAAATTGATTATTGTAGGTTGGTTGAGACTTCGTGTTAATATGTTGTTTCAGACTATCTGAAAATTCTTCTTTTATATCAGGTTTAGCTTTGAAAACTAATGCAGCGTTTTTAGTATCTATAACTCTAGCTGGAATTTTTTGTTGTACAACAAACGAGGGTAAAGGGCTATCTTTGTATTGGTTCAAATGCATAGGCTGTATTAAATTCCTTTGCATTAAAGGGGGATTTTTAAACATGTTTGTCTCACTAGTACTAAAGTATTTTGGGCCTAAAGATGTCCCTACATTAGGAGCGTAGAATCCATTATAGGGACCCATTGAAACAATCGATGATGTCATTTTGTCATTTTGGGATATTGAAGTTGGATTCGTATTATAATACATAAAGGTTTTTGGATGGTTGACTCGATTGTGTAATGAATATATATCGGTTTGTGTTACAGGTGGAGGAACTAAATAAGTTGTGGGCGCTACATTATTCGTTGATGATCTCTCAATATTTTCACTGTTTTCTTTTAAAAAACTAGTCATTCCAATATTATTTTGCTTGTTTTTATCATCTAACACTTGTTTAGCAACATCTTTGTCGGGTTTACGAAGCATTGGTTTTTTTAATCTAGATTTAGGATGATGAATTGTGTGATATAACGTGGCTTGAATGGTGACAGGTTTCCCACTATTTTCTTGGTTTTCTACAGTCAATTTATGCATTTCTTTTTTCATCAATTTGTGCCTAATGCGTGGTCCAACAGAACTATCAGGTTCCTTCTGTACACTCTCTCCTTTCTTACCTACTTTCTCTTTATATACATTGCTTCCTTGTGATTCTGAATCATGTTCATTGTATTTGGAAACATTTGGTTTGGTTTTGGACCTACTGCCCTCGTGTTGTTCATATCCTTCGTCGTTTTCTGCGTTCTTTTCAAAGCCAGCATGATCGTAAGCAGAATCTTCATAACCTTCTTCTGAGTAGACTTCACTTATCTTCTTGGACGAAACCACTTCCCGTAATCGAGGTGCATTCGCAATCTCTTCGGCTGTTGTCGCTGAAGCGATTGCATCGCTCCTTGGAAGATGTTTCACTGTGCTGCTACGTCGTACTTGGGCGTACATTTTGACTGGAATGAATCCTAAATCCACACCGGAGTCCGGTGCTGGAGTAGCCCAATTTCCTGGACTTTTATAAACAGGACTCGTTGGGATATCTTGTTTTGGAATCTCGTGGTCACCAATTGGTGTATTTCCATCGTTAATTAGAAACACTCCGGCATCATCATCATCATCATCACTTATTTCCGAGCAGCCAATAGAACATAACGCGAGTAGCCATATCGCAATCCATGTTATTGAGATTGTATTTTTTATTTCAAAGTTATTAGGTTTATTATTTTCACTGAGCATTTTGATTTTTGTTTATTAAAGTGTTTTTAATTATCTAAGCACTAATAAATTATAACGACACATCACTTTGTTTTTGTACACGCACTAATAAAACATCCTTGTAAAGTTTATGAAATACCACAAATTATATCAGAGGAAATGTAAATAATATTATTATATACTCATTTCCATGAAAATTAAATAATATTATATTTAATAACCACACTTAGTTCGCATGTAAACTTGTTGCTATGTATTTTTGTATTTATTTAAATTTAATTAAGTTTGAGCACAATAAACCTATATTATTACACTTTTAATACTTTGGTACTAATAACACCTGTTGGTAAAGTCACACACAACTTCTTACACATTGGTAAGTGATCAAATCTAAACTGACCAAAGTTGTTCATTGTTTAGTCTCTTTATAAAGATTTAAGAGCGATACAATTGCACTGAAAGTAATTGTAATAAAATGATGGAAAGTAATGTAGGAAAAACTTAGCAAATGTTCCGTATCGGTTCAATGCGAATGGTTGTTGACTTGAGCGCGGATGTCACTAAACTCCAGAAATGCCCTAGTTGTTCCACTCCACTGAGCCCATAAATACTTCTGACAACATTTCAAACAGAGCTATGCTCTAAAGAAACTTAGAGAATGGAGTTCCACTAGTTTTTGCTCAGCTTGTTGATGGCTGGGCTTTAAGAGAAACTTGAAATAGAGAAATCTTGAAATGAGATTTGTTTTCTTCAAGGTTATTAAGTAAATCAGCTGAGTTTTTTTTTAAATCAATGATATGAGTACTTGTACAGTTGTCATTGTATTATTGGCAACATAAAACCCTCCTGCTTCGAAAATGGCGGCGTTATCTGATATCGTGGGATATTAATTGATTGATAATATGTATTTGACGATTTCCGCACGTCTATCACAGACTCCACCTTAAAGCATGAGAGAATAGTTACCACCGTGTCTATATGTACTATTTAGCTAATATATTCTCATATAATATGTATATATGAGCCTATAATATATAAACGGGTAACCAGGTGGTCTAGGGGTAAGGTGTCAGACCTCTGTTCTGGGGGTCCGGGGTTCAATCGTTGGTTCCGGCACAGATTAATCTTATCTTCAAACCCTTCCTTCACCTCTGGCAAGACGTGTATTAATCACAACTTGTGAATGTGTGGAATGCCAGGCCTCCGCCGTGGTTCGGATCCAACGTTAAACTGTAAGCCCTCCATTTCATCTCACAATCACCCTACCATTACACATTAGCGTAAGTGCGTATAACCAGAACGGGTAGTAAGACGCGGTGATGATGATAATAATAATAATAGTGTAGGTGACCTGGCGGTCTAAGGGTAAGGTGTCAGACTTCTATGCTGGCGGCCGGGGTTCAATCCTCGGTCCCGGCAAAGATTTATCTGATTACCAAACCCTTCCTTCACCTCTGACAAGACATATTGTGAATGTGAGGAATGCCAGGCCTCCACCGTGGTTCGGATTCCACGTTAAACTGTAGGTCCTTCATTTCATCTCACAATCACCCTACCATTACAAATTAGCGTAAGTGCGTATAACCCGAACGGGTAGTAAGACGTGGTGCTAATAATAATAATAATAATAATAGTGTATATAAACAACCTTAAGTCCACTATATCTTCAGTAGCCAGGGGCTCTAATCAGCCTATATATTCTTTATACAGGTATTATTACAAAACTACACTGAATATTTGGAATAGTAACTGATCTAAAAATATATTTTATTCAGTAATTTATTCCCAAAATCTTATAGCTATGAACTTTTTAATTTATTTTTTAATGTTTAGCTATTTTTATCATTTATCTTAAGAACATCTAACAGCCGGGTTATTAGATATACGATTACGCTTGAACTAGAAAACGTACCGAAGTGCGATTTTATTCAATATTCATCTGATACTATTGAATTTGGGATTAATTTATAATTTTTTTTTTTTTGCTGTAGTAATTTTTTAAATATGTTAAAACAATTTCACCGGTCCCAATTACCGTATTTTCTAAGGTAGAATACAGAAAAACCGAAGCAAGGTGCAACATCTGATTCGAGGTTTATTATGTACCTATGTTTGGTGTTATCCGTGGGGTGTGACGGGCTCATACATCATCACGATTAGTATAATAGCATTAATAAATAAAACACCCAATGCACCCATCCTGGATGCGAATTAAATCTTACCTCACAGGGAATAGCTTGGCTCATCGATCAAGTTTGATAACGCTTAACCAACCTCAAATTTTCAACATAGCTATTATAAGATTAAATGTGAGAAAAAGCGTCAAAACACATAAAATAAACATGTAATTATTATAAGTAAATGAACGTACAAAATTAGTTCAACGTGTGTAAAGTTTTCCGTTTATTTTAAATGCACTTAGCCAGCATTTCTCAATGTGGGGTACGCTCCAGGACGTTTGGGTGTACGCGAAAAATTGTGAATAATGGCGGAAAAAGCTACGTATAGCAATTGGTAACAGTGTAAGACAATAGACAAGTCAAAAGTTATGAAACTAATTTAACGCTATAGCGACGGGTGGTGTGGTTTTTCTTAGTTACTTGACCTTGAGAAAAACCCGTGTTTTCACGCTGCATACCAAGTTATAGTCCAATCAGTAAAATGGTTGAGCTCTAGGCTAAGATAAAGACACACACATATAGCTAATTTGTAAAGTTCAGAAGGTCATGAAACGTCAACATCCATCAAAATCTTGAGATCGATTTTTAAAGATCACAATACTTACTCTCTTCGAGGGGTTAAGATAAAGTAAATAGGTTATCCAATATGGTTGACGATAATTATCTCCAATGAAAAATTTAAACCCTTAATCTAAATAAAGTTTTAAAATAGACCACCATAACTTCATCCAGGTAGCTTATTTTTAATAAACTAAATGTGTTAATTTTTATTGTAATTTTTAGATATTTGAATTTTAAAATACATGCACTGTTGTTTCACCTTGTAAATACATTGATTTATTATCCTATTACTGGACAATTTATTTCCAGTTAACACAAATACATTTAAAATAAATGCAACCTATAATAATTTAACCAGCTTCGGTATCCTGATGGCCAAACGCGCTACTCTTGCAGTAGACTAAACTGCCGATGACAGAAAATCGTGGTTCAAATCTCGGTCGGGTGTACTGAGGGTGGTTTTTACAAAATGATTTTCCGCTCCCCTTTCACGCAAATGCGAGTACACTTCCAAATGACAGCGCTATGACACAAATTGTATACACCTGGGAGGCAGGCAACTCATCAATCTCCAGCCCATAACAAATTATGACTAATAATAGTAATATTAATAGAATCGCCTGACAACAGGTTTCCATAAGGAAGGAATCCAACTATAGTGTCTGTCAGGGAAGGGAGTGGTAGGTATGCCTATGTTGCCTATGGTGTTGCTTGTGTTGATTACGCCACAGGTTCATACAGAGCCAACTTTGACGTCACCTAGCCACCTTATGTTCACTACGTGGAAAAACTTGTCTTGTAACCCCCTAAAACCAGTCTAATTGTTTACCTGGAGATCTGAGTAGCCCTGTATAAAGAAAAGAAATATTTTTCCCAAAGTAAACTATCAGTTTGCTGTATCAAGCAGATTGAAACGGTTAATTTGTGTGTGTGTGTGTGTGTGTGTGTGTAGGTAGTGGTTTGGAAAAAATGTATTCAACATTTGTAGCATGTTATGTTATCAATATGATATATTATAATTGTCTGTAATGTGTTGGAAAAATACAATGGTATGGTATATACTGGTTAGGTATTGACCTAATTAACCTACGTATTTAATAGTAATAAAATATCCTTAATTGAGATTTTATAAACATCCTAGTTTTTACAATATGAGCCGCAGTTGTTGATATACTTCATTCACGGTAGGAGTTTACCTCTGAAAGGTCTTTTTTCCTACCAATATCCTACTATATAATAGATTTCTGGTAGGGAAAAAGGCCTTTCAGAGGTAAACTCCTACCGTGAACGAACTTTACAGTAAATCATTCAATAGAATCAGTCCTTTTTATTGCAAAGGGAGAAAAATGAAGAATTTCTTATCGTTTCTAAGACCAACCGCTTTAATCCACGACATGTGTTTTGGCACTCTTTCACAAGGCCGTTGTTCCTTAGTAATGCCGGTTTCCTAAACATAAAATATGTATTATTAAACTTCACCGACATGGTTTCAATAATATCAGAGTCGAACAGCTTTGCCAACACACTTTACCAGCCTTGTAAATCTTCACTGCACAATCTCAACTTGCTAACATATTAAGAATTGTCATTATTAACATTTAATCAAACAAAATTACTTTCACATAACGCTTGGTAAACATAACAAACGTGTAAAAACATATGTAGTGTAATCTACTTTAATAATTTGTAAGGCCATATATATGTTTGATGACACTATTTCCCTAACTTATAAGCTGGTCTTGGACTTATGTATATGACATAAATATTCTCAAAAAATCACCTAAAAGTTGTGAGAAAGGATTAATTTACAAAAAAATGACCTACACTCAAAATGAACAAAAACTTATAATGAATGCACAAGATAAAATAAAACATACATTTTATACGTGGAAACTAAATAATGGTATAAGGAATGAAACAACTTTAACTAAACTCTTGCATTCTGATAAATACAATAATGATTTACAAATATCTGTGACCAAACTAATATCTACATCCTCCCAACGCAGCCCTTTTCAGACTATTTATTCATTATAAAACGTCGATAGTATTTAAAAATATACTTATCCAACATAAATGCCTAAAAATGACTTCAATATTCCTAATTATAACTCTAAAAAGATGCAAACCAAAAATTAAAATATCCTAAAAATCCAAAGTGACAAAAAATGGCCAACGATAGCCTATAAAATAATGTTTCCACAACCATGATCATGATAATAATTATCATGACTATGAACAGAGTTTATGAGCATTGTTTGTGATGTACCAAAAAAAAAATAACGTGTCATCAGAATTCAGGCCCTGCCATAATAAAACCAGGAATATAATCTTGTTAAATTTCCTGCTAGACGAAGGATATAGCCCCCCCACTGTGTATCTTACCACTTGGCCGGCCACTAGTTATTTGAACATCAACTTGTTAGAAGTTATTGGTAAATGACTTAAGAAAATAATATTTACACTTTGAAAGGTGTCCGCCCCTAAACAATATTTCTTTTGACTCAATGTTTCAGCCAATCGTTGAGCAGCATAGGCAACGCTTCGGGATGGAAATAGCTTTCTTTGTGACAAGTTACAGGATGTAAGAATTTTATTCTACCAGAAGCCGCTATGAATAATAGATTTTCCTTTTTCTTGCTGTACCGTCTTGTTATAATAGCACCATTGTAATATTTATCATTATAAAATTGTGTGTTATCATTTATTTATCTGTCCGCTAGTAGTCTGGTTGGCTAGTTAATTATCAAAGCATACACAGAAACAGTATTTTAGACAGTTAACTTAATAGTTTTGCTCAACACTCTATCGTTGTCGGCAATGGATCTGCCTACTTATCTAAGTATCTAAAATATACTCATCCAAGGTGTTAGTAGTATGTCGTTAGTCCTAGCATCTTGTTTATCTTAGAATTATTAAGAATGAGTCATTAAAAAGGACTAGACCTGTTTTTAGTTCCAGTGGCGTCGCTAACATTATGAATATGGGGTGAATGAAATGATAGAAAAGTGTGTCTTATCCTATAATCTTCATAAAAATTATATCTAGCAAATACAGTAATCATCGATTTATTTTTATATGTCACAAAAAACTTTATAGTAACACTTTCAACACCAACAACAACAAAAAAGACATCAGTTCTAATCCTTTGATTTTAAAATTAGATTGAAACTAAATAATCTTAAATTAATTTTGACACATATTCAACAAAACAATTTAATCAAAGCTATAGCTAAACATTACCATAATTTTTAGAAAAGTTACGCTAAAGGGTCCAAATAAGAAAACCACTCTCCCTTCTGTGGATACTAGCATTTTTAAAAAATCTAAAATAAAAAGATTTTAATTACTTTTTTATTGTTTGAGATTTAACATGTTTGTAAATACACATAACCTTACAAGTAACCACAATCTAATAATATGTTAACCCTGCATTTACACACCAATTCAATTCGTCAACTTGTTAAGACTAGCTTCTTCTTGAGGTTAACAGAGATACCGCATGGAGTTGAGCCATTAAGAAATACTTGGTATATGGTTTAGCTAAGTTGACCGTTCCCATGGTAGAGGGCTTGTCTTCCAGTTAGAGTCGGTATCTTTTGATGGCCCATACTACGGCCAGAAACACGACTTGTTGGTTACTATAATAAATTTGTTGGGTTGTTTCCAAGTTCTCCCCTATCGTGGCTAATAACATGAGATCCTCCAGCTGGATTGTCTTAGTGCAGAATTGCCTTAACAACAATCACACTGGCATCTACCTGTAGTATTAAGAATTGGTCTTGTCTCAGTTTTCAATTGACATGTTGGAGGTTGTGCTGCAACTCTGTCTTGTGTCTTTGGGAAACGTCGTCTCTTTGCACGATGGATTTCCTATGTTATCTAGACTGCAGAAGCTTGTTCAAGGGTACAGGGAGTTCGAACATCTTAGGTAGGAGCTGCCTGAGATGTATGTGGCTCGTATATGTGTGTGTCTTGTAAAGCCCAGTTTACAACTAGTCGTACCCGCTGGTCGGAATTGCATTCGTAAGATTGTTGGTATACAATAGCATACGCAAGCGCAGTCGCATGACGGAATTGTTAGAATCGCTTGTCGGAAGGAGATGAACACTGTCTATCTCTTGCGTTTATATAGCTGCGTTGGCTTGTGCTTAGCCAGTTAGAAACAATTAATATAGCTACACTACTGTATTCAGCTCAAGTAACTAGTTGTTTGGACAAGGATAAAAGTTTGTAAAAATATATAGTAAAAGGTATTGAATTTTAAATTATTTAATTGCCGTAATAATTAATAATTTGTTCATAAATTAATTTGATTCTATTTAACTCGTGTTTGTAAACTTTAATATGACTTTGATTATGGAGTCATATTGGTTGAAATTACGTTTACCGACATTTTTTTGTAGACAGTCTATGTTTAAGCAGAAAACAAACACATCACTTGTGAGTGCGCGTCCGATAAGCGGGGAAGGGAGTGGAGGGGGAGACTGGTTGTAGATTTGGCATAATGGCCCCGAGCGCATGCCTATGAGGTGCGTTTCCATTCACCGGGATCAGATGTCCTAAATATTTAAGGGTGGTTTTCCCAAAGTGGCGCTTGTGTAGGGTGTAGGAGAGTCCATATATCGAAGCGTTCCACTCTTTTCTAGAGGTGGATTAAATGATCTTCCTTAATGCTTAAATAAATTATAATGTCGTCTAGGTAGGTGTAGCAAAATTTTCTTGTGTAGTCTTGCAGAACTTGTTGGTGCACAGATCTCTGAAAGGTTCTCGGAGAATTTTTACTCCCAAATGGCATCACGGTAAACAGATGAGACTCGCCTTTTGATGTATTAAAGAGCGTAGAAGTTTTTGAAACAGGATGGAGATAAATTTGTCAGTATTATGATGTAATGCTCTATGCGGAGAGTCTCTTGGTATCTTCGATGTCCCATAACGTGCATGTAGTATCACGATAAGTGTTAGTGCACCAAAAGTAGCTTCATTGATCCTTCTGTAGTCAATACATAAGCGTGTAGTCAAGTCCTTTTTCTCGACAATGGCTATTGGTACGCTATATTCTGATAGCATAGACTCCATAATACCTAGTCCTAGTAGATTCATTTACTGGAACTGGTTTCTAATGATGGCATAACTGGTTTCAAAATGGCAGTACAGCTTGACATAGATTCGCTTTTTGGGGGGATTCTAGGGGGATGTTTTGAGTCACAATCCGGGTTTGTTAGAGACTTTTGAGATGAAAAGAGCACTCGGTAAGTATTGAGAAGATCTACTCACCTATCTGCGCAGTGGGTTTGAGCGTTATGTTAAGTATCGGATAAGGCAATAAGTGGGCTTTCTTTTTTGTGTCGTTCTGTCCATCATAGGAAGTGCCATCCAGTGGATCAAAATTTTAAATATAGAAACTTATAGACGAGTAAGCATTTTTGTTCAGTTAGCCATGACTGGCCAAAGGTCAGTGGTTACCTGAAGTCGCAGGCAACAAGACAGGTAAAAGGAATTAGTATGGATTATATGGTGATAGGGAGGCATACTCCATCACCAATCGGAAGGGTACTTCCCTCTTTGGTTAAGTAGACCAGGCCAGATGGCGAAAAGGAGAACTATGTTTTATCCTGGGTTGGGATATGGTCGGCTTGAAGAAATTTGGAGGCAGCAGTGTCGATAAGAGAGAGGAGAGGTCTAAAAAGCAATATATACCAGAATAATTAGTAATGGGGGATCAGGGATGGTGATTTAACATTGATATGATTGCCTTGAGCCCCTGGCTATGACTTATTGGGTGTGTGGTGGAGTTTGTATCTGTTTGACACGTTTTCTGGTTTGTTTGGTTTCTGGTTGTGATGACATATGATTGGCCAATTATGATGGAATAGGTGGTTGACGCAATAATGGACAGGCCTCTGTACAATTCATAGTAAGCGATGATATTTTCCAAATAATATTTAGTGTACCGCTAGCAAATACAGATAGTCAATTGAAGCTATATCAGATTCATACTCTCTCTTGTTTTGGAAGAATATTAATAAGTATGTTCAGTATAAGTCACATCATTATATGCTTATCAGTCAAGATAGACGATACTTTAATAATGTGAATGCCAAAGATCTAACAAAGTATAAAACACATGTCGTCACAATTTGTCCTTCAAATTTTGTTCTGTATGACACGACTGTTAGCAGTTGTGAACTCGATATATTTTTGAACAGAAGTTCCAGTTTAAACTGTCCATGAACAGTTCAATATTTGTTAAAACCTTTTTTATATCGTACAAGTACAAATGATTGGATTTTTTCAGTAAATAAACCCCTTGAGGTAACATTTATATGCAGGACTACTTATAACAGTATGCCTCCATATACTTTGAAACTTGAGAATAGCGGTGTCATATTAAATACTAGTAACTGTTACATGAGTAGTAGAGAAAATTAGGGCCCATAGATTAAAGGACCACCCTAAGTCATTGTATATAGCTTTAGGCTCAACTATCATCCCTTTGGTATTGTTTGTTATTGTAGCTGTAGTAGTCTTTAGTTTTAAAGGGTAATTAGTTAAATGTTTTAATAGTCCTGCTCCTAACATTGTAAACCCGATACCTACACAGGTACAATCTATTGTTGTTACCTTGCCAGACTTATCTAGTAACTAGTGTTAAGGGTAATAACCACCTAAGTCAAATAAGTGTATCATAAATGTTCCACTTATTTTTCAGAGGGGAGGTGTAATGTAAGACCATAATTATTTTAAGGTTTATTCCGGCAGGAGGTTAATCCACACTTTTACATTTCCTTGGAAGTCAAGAGTGTTGGGTTTCCATCCTGTTGAGAATGGCATATAGCTCATATAGCTTGCATCCTGTTGATGAGCGAGCACGGTGCGACCGATGGACCTTCCTGGCTGGTGAAAATCAAGCTCAGCAAGTTTGTGTGTGAGAATAACACACGGTTGTTGAATGTTGGAAGCCATGCTGAGTACATGTGTGGCGGTGTCTAGCACGTCTGACGAAATGACTATATAAAAAGTGATCTGGTGGTTCACCACGCCGGAGGGTTGATTGCGGGTCTACAGAAAGGTTGCGAGACCGTTATCGTACCTGCTCCCTCCTCACGGGAGAGCTACCCAGTTACTCATGTAGTAGTTTACCATCTGACTAGATTAATAAATATATCTTATTGGACTAACTCGCAAGTCTCATTCCCCACGAACCATCCATCCCAACCCCTACCGCTCGGGATCCATCCTAACCATGTAAGTCCCTACGGTGCCCCAGTAGTGCTGTAGTAGGGCTGGCTACTGGGCACCCAGATAAAACCAGTGACCTTACCCAGTTTTGACAGAAATAGGATAGGAACATTTCAATAGTCATAATAATTACAGAATTTTTACCATTTTTATAAATTTTAAATTATTTTGGATATCATTGTATTTCTTTTGATACATTTGCATTTTGCAGTACTTAAATTTTCGAATTTTCCTGTGGGAAAAATCAATGGACCCCATTTAGTTGGTCAGTAACACTAAACCACACCCACAAACGAATCCTGGCTGCACCAGTGTCTTGATGCATTACACTATGGCCCTATCTTAAAGTAGTAATAATAATAATAATAGATAATACTTGAATATTATGTTTTGACTTCAACGTCAATTTAAAGTTGATTGAAGATTATGAGATCGAGATGCTACATTACATAAATTATACAATGAAGGACAACCTGAAAAATGTAAATAGTAAAATAAAACACATTAAAAACTAAGGATATTATAAAATGTGATTTAACATTAGACACAATTTAATTTTATGAAGATAATATGAGTTATCACACTGAGTGACTAATAATGAGATTAATTTGATTTCATAATTTAGAATGTTTACTAAAAACCTATCTAATAATGTACACCATAGTGTCATCTCTCAACGTAGATTTGCTATCTTTCAGGTAAATTGAGTGTACATGGCTAGAAACATATACCTAGCTCTTCTCCAAACAATTGTTTTAATAGGATCAGAACAGAACATTCTAAGATAAGTGAAGCTATTGTTTTAGTGGTTTAGAAGATTTAGAATTGCCATTCCCATAAGAAATACTGCAGTGAGATAATATTTCTCTTCTTGTAGGCAGCATTCTTAAAACCCTAGAAAATTAAAAACATGTGTGTAGTGAATGATCCATCATCTTCACTATTCCATATCACCTCCATATATACAGAATGAGTTCCAGGTACCTGTTTGAAACATAACGCACATATGGTCTATTTACTTTTCTGTGAATGTTAAAGAGAAGAGAACTTATTTAATAATATAGGTATTATTTTTAACATAATTGAGCTGTAGGTGCTATGACGCCAATACACTCCTAGCTTAGGTATTAGGAGGCACACAAACATACATTTTTTTTATCACCCCCTATTACTACTTGTTCAGGTCTCTCAATACTGTAATGGGATGGAGATGAGAAAGGAAGCATTTTAGAGGTAATCTACCTGCATTTGTGTAGCAGGATAGTGGGAAACCATTTAGAAATAGCCACCCGCATTAGACACATCTGGGATTTGAACTACTATCTCCTTGTCATCAGAAGGCCAGTCTTTCACGAGAGTGACACCTTAGACCAGTGTGGTCCAAATGTGGCCTGCACTCACTAAGATACTGTGAGGACAGTATTTTGGAGGAAAATTAAAGAGAAACCCTCAGTGATAGATGTGAAATAGCTGACGATTCAAATTAAATTATACATTTAAAAAAATCTTGATTACATTTTACTATGTATTTATTTGATTAGTTAAAATATGTATAAGAATATGTTTATAATGCTAAGATATTTTGTGAAGGTGTGTGCTCGTGCATATTTCAAAATAGTTTTTTGGAGTACCTACTAATAAATAAACTTTTTTTAGCAGAAATTTGAAATATTCTACCAAACAAAAATAAAATTTGTGTATAACAAAAATACAATTTATATACAGGTATTGAAAGTAATTGATTATTAAGTGTATATATATTCGGACTACAGTGCAAACTGATAATCATATTTGGCCCTTGGGGTGAGAAACGTTGGGCCACCCTGCCTTAGACCATTGGGCTAATTGAACGGGTAACATATATTGACAGCAACATACTTGTAAGCTGTTTCCTCACCTTCACTATTTTAAAAACCACACTCACACTAAGGTAATGGGTAAATATATTTTGTATATTGTATTTAGAGAACAAAATTGATAATGAAAGGTGGGACACAATCATCTAGTACAGTTCCGTTTAGCCAAGATAGCCTTAACAACAATTAAGATACAAAACCTCTTATTCTTATATATTGTTACTGGTTTGGGTTATATATTTTTTATTTACCACCGCATCTTACTACCGTTCGGGTTATCTGCTAACTTTTGGGTAATATAGATAGTCTTGTTATTAATAATACTTTTGTTGGAATTTAAAATTCCAAAATATTCACACACACAACACACCCATATAAGTTTGGCACTGTGGTTTCCTTTATGATTTTGAACTCATCAACATAAATGCCAAAGAAAATTTATTTACATACATACATTCATACATATTAAAAAAACTAGTTTAACAATTTTTAATAAATTAAACTTAAAGATTATATATATTTATATATCCTCTAACTATAAGCCATAATTAAAAAAAATATCTTCTTTAAAAATTAAATTCACAGAACACTATATTTAAAGTTTTTCAATTTTATTTTAACTCCACTCATATAATTAATTGTAGGGTCACAAATTATACTTTATATTTCAAATAACACCAAAAGTATAATAATGGTTTCTAAAACCTTTCTCTCTTTTAAAGGTGCATTCCTTTAGCTTATAAATAGTTCTGATAGATTATCTTAATTTTTGCTGTTTATAATATGTTGTATGCATTTAATAGACCTCATGAATCTTAGAAAAATAACTTTAAAATGTGAAGCAATTTAATTCAAATACCAAATAGAAAAGTCTCGCCAAAGCTTTGGTTAAATATATTTACTGTATTTATTTTCGAATAATTTAGAGTTATATGTTTAAAATAATAAGTCATATATACTTAATTTCCTCAAGAGTAAATACCAAAATATATGGTTGTTTAATTTTTTTCTTGGGACAGACAAGTATCATTACATATTAAAAAATGTCTTGGCACAAACAAATATTCACAATGGGCTTTGTTTCATTTCTATGTGGATAAGTTATAACAAATTCAAAAACGTGTGTATTTGAGATTGATACATATTAATACAAGAAATATTACAATATATTACATCTATAAGCAATGGCATAGTTAAAAGTACACATTATGTGTGGTGTGCTTTAATAAATAAAATCATCTTAGCTTAATATTTAAATACAAATA
Organism: Timema poppense; assembly: GCA_902141375.1. NCBI lineage: Eukaryota > Metazoa > Arthropoda > Insecta > Phasmatodea > Timematidae > Timema > Timema poppense. Next base: position 42,127 of record CABFOV010002577.1, read on the forward strand.
TATTTATCTTCTAAAAAGCACTTTATATACCGAAACTAGACAGTCTACAAATTCTTGTATTTTATGAATTTAATATAACAAATTACCTTTGTTTTTCAGTGTTGTCAATGTACTGCCAAAAAACAGAGCTAAACACTTTTTATCAGGATTGTTCAATTTCTGAAAGAACCAAAGTGTTTGTGTTCCCTACAAAGACAAAAATTAGTCTTGTTTTGATTTTAAAACTACCTACAAGTTTTAATCATAATAATAAATATATAACCTTAACTGTCTTGACGGGGTTGGTGGGGGGAGAGATTCTACAGTTTCTGCCCCTCTTAATAGATGAGTAACATAAAAGTACCTATGATAAAGTCTTAACTAAATTTTGAATAGCCTGTTTAGACTTTTATTGCAATTCAACAATTCGGCTGGAAACACTAGTAGAAATATGGCCATTTAAGTGTGGTTTAGTGCCCTATTGTTTTTTAGCACTAAACTTAGTTAATTTGTGTGTGTCAAAAGTTGGAACATCTGTTATGTGAAATATGGAGTGCAGCTGCAAACTATTTATATACCTACTAAAAATCTCTTAAGGAAAAGATATGCGATTTCCGATTCTATTGAAATCTGTTGAAAAAAAATCAAGTATTGTCTAAAAATATATCATAAAGGCCTAATCAGCATATTTTGATTCCATATTTGCTAAGTAGAATATATTGTAGAAGTGTGCTAATTTTTTAATATTAGCTCAATAGTTTATATCCCAGCTATATTGTTAAATGTAATAAATCAAGATTTTTTTAATTCGGTCAAGTATAGAACCAATACTTTGTACCATTAGAGCATTAAAGCTCAATATTAATAATAATACATGAATAGTGGAACAATATTATATCTGTACCTTGGTAGAAAAAGGACCAATGTCACATTTGTATGTTTCTGGGAAAAGTCAAATTAAGTCACTAAAAGTTTTTGAATCTACATAGCATACCAAAAATTTTATAGGAAGAACCTTTTCTGACAGCTAGAAAAGTTACATCTGCTTTCATAGGAAGAACCATATTTGACAAGTATAATAGTTATTACATCTGCTTTCATAAGAAGAACCATATTTGACAAGTATAACAGTTATTACATCTGCTTTCATAGGAAGAACCATATTTGATAAGTATAACAGTTATTACATCTGCTTTCATAAGAAGAACCATATTTGACAAGTATAATAGTTAGTAGATCTACTTTCATGTATATATAAATTATTAACTAAGACATATATTTATTAAGAAAATTGTTTTTGTTTTAAAAAGTTATGCTACCTAAGAACACAACCAATATATTAGATATATACTTGTACTGCTCACAACTTATCAAATCATGACAATTTTGACAAGAGTAATTTAAAGTTAATTAAGTCTCGAACATAATATTGTCATTATAATTTAATATTTTATACAACTAATGCCTGGCTATTAGATTTCATAAACAATAACTATTTAGAATACTTTAGTAAAACTCTATTAAAAGGTTTGAAAATATATTAGTACGATAAAACTGTTTCTATATTATTTTCCCCGTGTATTTAAACACTTTAGTTTTTGAGCACCTGAAATACCTAGTAATATTTCAATCACATCCTTCTGGCCTCTGAATCTTATATCAGAGGATGATGAAATATATAAACTATATTTTACTTTGTGAGTGTAATATTTAGTATAAATTTATGTAACAAGTTTCATTTGAATTCAAAATGGAAGGTCAAAATACGTTTTCATATAAATTAATGTGTAGTGTTTATTTTGAACCACTGAGTGACTTACATATGCCAATTTTCTATTTATTATATATATGAGGTCACTTTTTATATTTCGCTGAATTATTGTCAATGATTGGTGTCCAATCTTGACCTAAACGTCTCTCCACAGTTGGTTGCTGTGTTTTAAAATAATCGATAATAGGGTGATAATTATAGTTCACTCTTTTGTTTGAGGCAGAGTCAATTCCATTATGAGTTTGGTAAGGTCTTGTAGTTGTTGAACTTCTCCTTATTACATCAGATGTAATAACATGAGGGAATGGTTGCTTGCTAATTGATGATTCATCCACATCGAGGTCCAACTCCTCCCTGAAAACAGAATTGGCTTATAATGACTATATTAGTATACCTAAATAATCATGAGTGAGACTTATTTATTATATAATAGAATAACTCAATAAAATTGGAATAAGTTAAATATGTATAACTATTCATAATTATTATCTAAGTATATAGTGGATAGTAGTATCCACATCCTTAGTTGCATGGTCTAAGGCAGAGGTTGGCAAGCTTTTTGGTACCGCAAGTCGTATGGTTTAGTAAAAATATCAAGCAAAAAATGTCAACTCTATATTTATCATACCTATTGTAATTTAAATTATTGCCTCAGGGTTTGGAAATGTATTGTAAGAGAATATTTTTACACTGTCTTACTATTCATGTTTTAATTTATTATTTGTCTATTTTTATGAACAGAAATGTTTGTTTGCTAAATATTTTGCTGGCCAAATAAAATCAGTCAACATGCCGGATCTGACCCGCGGGCCATAGATCGCCAACCACTGGTCTAAGGCATCACTCCCATAATGGACTGAATTACCAATGACTAGGAGATCGGGGTTTTAATCCCGGATGGGTGTACTGAGGTTTTTCATGGAATGGTTTCCCATTTCACATCTATGAAAATATGGGCACATTTCCTCTAAATTCAAAACGCATTTTTATATATATGTTTTACTGTATATATTATTTATTAAACATATATATATATATGTGTATGTTTTACTAGTAACTGATCAATGGTTCAATAATGCATTGTGTTTTGGTAAATATAATTATAGACCTAAAAGAATAATATATTACTCGTATATAACTTATTCATGTACTGTACCCTTCTTTGATCCTGAAAAAATTAAGTGTAAGGGACACAAGGAAAGGTCAGTGTTTTTGAAGTTTTCATAACAAAACATTTTTTGGCCAAAGTAAATAAAATATTCCTTCAGCAGAAACGAAGAGTTTAGTTTTTTTTAGATGTTAAAGAGCCATTATGATTATAGCAGCAATATATGACAAACTTTATGAATGAAGAGAAAATGTTGTCAATAAATTCCAGGACACCCTTGAGAGATGTTCAAGAACTGGCAAGGTCACCATCTAATGAAAATTAAAATATATGTCTCTACTGAAGAAATGTTTGATTTAATTTGACTAAAAAAGTTTTGAAATAAAAACTGCAAAAACTCTTACCTTTTCTCACCTCCCCTATATTCCCACCTTAATGAAAGAGACGATCATGATAAAACAACTACAATAAAAACTAGTAATGATCAATTTTAAAATACAACGATGAATAGGTACAGTCATGACTAACTCGTCACCCGAGAATGCAAGTGTTCTATGTCTAATTTTTCACTTTTGTGTAAGAGAGCATTGAAGTTTGACTTTGTGTATAAAACCAATGTTACTAGACAACTCGAGTCTGTATCTTCTTTAATTATATAGTAGTCTCAATTTCACCAAAGGTGAATCATATGCATTCTAAATAAACGTAAACAACAACTATATCAAATTTAACAATTTTGTAGATAGAACACTTGCATTCTCGGGTGACGAACTTACCACTAATAACATTTTAGAAAACATTCTAAAATAATCTTACGTAAGGAGTGTTGATAGATTAAAACTAAATACTTAGATAGTGATTGATAATAAAGATTAATGAGAAAGAAAAGGCTAAAAAAGTTAAATTAAAGAAAAGTGAAATTAATGCGTTAAAATCATTTTACAATAAGAATCATAGGTTAAATAAAACATATAAAATAATATGAGTCAAAGGGGGCTAGTAAAATGAATTACAAATATATGGTTGACAATATTTATAAATAAACCTGCAAGTCAAGAATCTAACAAAACAATAGGTATAATATGGTAATAACAATTAGAATGAAAGCTGGCTTAATTAAAAATAATAAGCTAAGTACAAACAATTAATACAGTTTAAAAAAAAAAAAAAAA
>CABFOV010002577.1:46432-82443 GCA_902141375.1 Timema poppense
GGATCTAAGTAAATATTATTCGCGAATTTTGAATAATTACCAAATCAAATAATATTCTAGATAAATATGCTAAATTATTATGTTAAATAACAAGAATTAAATATTATATAAAAACATTAGATTGTTTTTGGAATCTAGTGCCATAGGTTATCATGTATAAATGTGAATTAGTCAACATGTTCATCCAACACTATTTTCCCCTTTGTTGTTATTATTATTATTATTATTAGCACCGCGTCTTACTACCCGTTCGGGTTATACGCACTTACGCTAATGTGTAATGGTAGGGTGATTGTGAGATGAAATGAAGGACCTACAGTTTAACGTGGAATCCGAACCACGGTGGAGGACTGGCATTCCCCACATTCACAAGATGTCTTGTCAGAGGTGAAGGAAGGGTTTGGTAATCATATAAATCTGTGCTGGGACCGAGGATTGAACCCCGGTCGCCAGCACAGAAGTCTGACACCTTACCCCTAGACCACCAGGTCACCCTCACAATGTGTTGATGTTGAGACACGATGTGTAACGAACTAGGATGTAAACTCACCAATAATAGTTATTAATGATTTTTAATTTTGTTAGAATGTAATGTTAGGTAGATTATTAACAGTTTAATTTGTTTGCTATGAAATAGACATGTCTGTAATTTGATAAATGTATCATTATTGGCTTTAAGAGTTTATTTCAGCCCATTGGTACCACCTTACTTAAGTAAGTAATACAGCTCAAACCAGACATCGCATTATCATTCGGATCTCTATTTTTTTTAAAACAGTGGAATTGAGAAAAGTGAAACCATTATACTGAATTTTTAAAAATACAAGCAGTTTATTAACAATCATTTAAAAATCAATAAAACTACCAAACTGATCCCTATTTACTTATTGACAAATAAAGAATGAAGAAAATCATTTTAGATACATTTTTTGGTTTGAGTTTAATCTTGTATCTAATATCCTAGTTAACATGCCAAGAGATGTGCTCTTAAAGCATTGTATTTGTGCAAGGTTTTGATATTTAGTACATGGAAACTGGGCTCATATGATGTATAAAAGTGACCATTATTGCTCGAACACTCCTTTTTATTGCCATCATGGTAGGATCTATAAAACAAATTATAACTTAGTACATTAATTTATATTTAATTATGACAAAATATTACTTACTTAATAATGGCTGTTTATTTCTTCAAACAAATCTAATTTATTGTGATGACAGTATTTCCTTATTCAAACAATATATTTGACATTGAGCTTTAAGAGTTAATAATGTGAGGGAATTTTTTTTATATCAAGAAGTTGAAAAGAGAGATACTTGTTTAATTTTGGTGCCTCCCCATTTTACAGCCCTAAGGCCTACACATATATAAATTTGGCCCTGATCTCTGCTTATATCTGCACCCTTTTCCACTTTTCCAAGAACCATCTCTCTGGTTCCCATTAGGAGTAACATTTTGCCCATTTGAGCTTAAGTGGTGTTGATTCGCATGATTGAACATGAGGTCCATGGTTTTCTAAAACAATCCTAATCTAGTGGAAATATTTATTAGATATTGGATGATAATAATATATTAAAATATTTATGCAATAATAACATATTATTTAGAAACAGTGGCTTACTAAGAGACATAGCACATTCCTGGTTTGATTAGTGGAAAAAATGCATCAAGACAAAATGTAATTCTATTTATTAATTTTACACTTTTCAAGCTACAAACAGTGCCAATCTTTTAAGTCTCAAAACTCAATAAAATATAGCCAATTATTGTGACCAATGGTATTAAATATTGTATTGTGATATTGCTCTAGCCCCTTTTCTTTACCAAATAAAAAATATCAATATTTAAAATCAGGATTCATTTAACCAATGAAAACAAGGCATAACCATTTAAAGTTTTGGCAACTTAAAAAAGATTGTTACTAAGCAAAAAGAGCGAGTTGAAGCATGCATCTAGAGACGTATCAGGGGCGATGTTAAGGTTCATGGACTAACACCACACCATGACATCAAGATGGGCTCCATACCAGGCCTTTATTTTATAATATTGCTAGCTTCATTTTGAGTTTGGTGTTCGTCTTTTACCAGGTAGCTGTTGTTCAACTATTGCTCAGCTATTGTTTAACCCTATAGTCCACCCAATCATTTTCTAGGAATACATCAGTGATCTTTATGTGAAGCTAAGTTACTTCAATTTAGGTAATTTTGTTAGTTTGACAAATCTGGGGATATGCTTAGTAAGGATATAATATTGTATAGGAATCAATAATTAAATAACTTATCATACAGTCATTGGATTGATATTTTTTACACCCTATTACATTTAATGAATACTCAACACCGCCAGTGCCACATTACCCACTAAGTAGCCTAGGCACGTGCTTAGGGCGTGAGATTTTTAGGAGTGCAACATTTAAAATAATTAAATTGTTTAGAGCTGCGGCCTTTGTGTGGTACAACGTCCCGAAACCTTTGTCTTCAACATAAATGAACATAATTTTCACAAAAACAAATCACACAAATTCAGCTGTAGCTGAAGCGTGCTTGTTATAAACCACTAGTGTATTGTTAGAGTTCTATTGTGTCTATGTCTGCTTTTAATTGAGTCATTCATATGCAAATTGCAAATCTGTGCCAGATATAAACAAGTACAACCATTTTTCCGATTGGTCATATAACTATAGGGAATATACTGTAAATAGTAGCAATAAATAGTCCAACAACATATTATTTGTGTTCATTAACAAATAACAATACGATGTTTTGGTGGCAGCTCATGTGCCTAGGGGCACCATATTTCAAAATGCAGCCCTGAACACCGCTTAGTGTGTGTGTGTGTGTGTGTGTGTATATATTAGCAGAGTGTCTTACTAACAGTTTAGGTTATATTCATAGGTCCTAATTACACTAATGAATTAGGGATGAGGAAGATTGAATTCAGAGAAAGTGTACCCATATTTGTGTGATGGGAGAGTGTAAAACCACCCTCAGTACACCTGACTAGGATTCAAACTCTGATCTCCCTGTCATTGGTAGTCTAGTCTAATACGAGAGTGACACCTCAGAGCATATGGCCACTGAAGAAGTTCTTAGTACATTTTAAGTATTGAATATGGCTGTGAGTGAGATAATATACCTACTCGAATGTATTAGATGTTTGGTTCCTGCTACGCCGAATCTGGTTTCCGGCAAACTGTTGATACTCTTCCTCATGAGCTAGAGGCAATGGTGGTCCTTTTGGAGGAACAAGATCATCTGGAATTGGGCTTCTGAATGCTTGTCTGTTAAATGAAATATCTTGTTTTGGAAAAGGTGTTGGTATTTTTATTATTTGATATGGTTTTATTGAATCATATCTTGTTGTTGGAAAAGTATTTCCTACAAATATGTCATTTGTGAACTGTTTGTTGAACTTATTGTCATGAAAACTATTAGTAATGCCTGAATTAAGATTCTCATTCTGTCTAATTGGATTGTGAAAAATTTGTTGACCAGCTTTGTTGTTCACATCTAAGTGTTCATAGTTATGAACTAAACTTTCCTCCCCTGCCAAATGACTTTTTATGTTTTGGAATGGTCTTGGTAAAGAAGCCTCGTTCAAAGCACCATTTATGTTTTGATCATTTTGAAATGGTGCTTTTGAATTAAATCCATTGAATGATGTTTTAAACTTATTTTGTTCTATATTGAATGGTCTAGAGTGGTCATCGCCAGCTATTTCAACACCAAAGAATTGTTCTGGTTGATTTTTCATTTCATTGACATCCAGTGGAGGAAAGTCAAATGAATAGCCGTGAACATGACAGGAACAACATGTGGGGACCTGTAAGCACAATAAATACTATAATAATCAAACAGTTGAAGCTTAAGTGAAATTTATTTAATAACAATTATTAACCAGGACTTATAGATAATAAGTCAAACAACAGCTTTTCTGTTCAGAGAAAGATTGATTATGACTGAAGCTTTCAAGAATGTTGTAGGTAGAGACTATTATGCTCAAGGCCGTAGTCATGGGGGGTGGTGTGAGGGTTCAACCTTGTTTGAAGCCATAAATATACATGGCTTTATTTATGGCTTCAAATAATATCAAAATTAAAATACAAGTACAAATTAAGGAGCTGTGTTACCATAAAAAGATCTTTTGAGAGCTTCTAGAGTTATTTATTATTTATAACTTTTTCTAGCCTTCGGCAGATATGGTGTTATGTTGCCATAGAAAAAAACACTTCAGATAGCTTTTAGAGGTGTTGAATATTAAGAATTTTTCCTAGCCTTCGGAAGCTAGGCGGTTATTTTGCCATAAGAAACACTTCAGATAGCTTCTAAAACTGTTTATCATTTAGAATTTTTTTTAGCCTCTGGCAATTGGAGGATGTGCCCACCAAACCCCCCTTGAAATTATTGGCTGGTTACGGCCTTGATTATAGTGCTAGCCATATTTATGGTAAGAGAATAAATTTAATAATAATGAAATATTTATCACTTATAATTTGATGTTTCACCACAGAACTTACTCATTCGATAGTTTATTTTATAAATATTCAATACCACTGGTATGTGTGATATTGAGTGCAAGATTAACATTATTAACAAACAACAGACTGGTAAGAAAGGTAAATAAAGTAAGTTTTAAAAGTTTTACAATGTGTATACAGTACCTTGAATATGTCCATGTGAAGACCAATCTCCTCATCCCATGTAAGAAGCCGATGGTAGTTGTACACCTGATAGCAGTTTGACCGAATGTTATTCAAAATGTAGGAACAAGGTTCTTGCGGACGTCTAAAAGATTAATAATGAGAAGTTAATATTAACTGATATAAACATTATGTTATGATCATATTCATACTGTCAAACTATTTTGTTGATTTAATATTAAATTAACAAATTATCTTAATATCCCTGTGCATGCCATGATTTTAAATTGGGTTTTAGGCAGTTTTAAGGTTAGCAATACAGTACAGTAGCATTTTTATTTATTTAACATTTTTACTTTGGCATCTTATTTTTAGACCTAGCACCATTTCACACTTAATAAATGATTGTGTTAATAAGGTTCTAGGCTTTTATATGCACTGGCAAGTGAAGAAAAATGCTGTGACTAGCTTTAAAAAGATGGTTGGTCTGTAACTAGACCTAATGCATTAGCGAGGTAAGCCTGTATATCATTGATAAGTTATTTTTTTTAAAAAGGTTAGAATGTAATAAGTGCGCTGGAGTTGATAACTATAATTATGTCATAGGGATGTGCGAAGTCCACTTTTTCAATTCAAACCAAACTCAAATCAAATATATGAAATATTCTCGAAGCCAAATTAAAGTTTGAATATGGTATTTTTTGTTAGCTTTTTTACAATGGAAAATTTTTTATATTGTTATTATTTAAATTACTGTATGCACTAAAATTACTCTGAAAATGTTTTATTGCACAAATGTTTGTAATATTTTGTTTCAATCTGAAAAATAAAGCTTTTATCACAGCATGCAATTCAATTACTTATTATTTTATTTTAACCATATGAATATTAATTTATATGCATAAAATGCCTCATAATGGCAATAATTGAACATAAAGTGAGTATTTTATATGTCAACATCTTTATTAATTAGGTTTAAGCCAGAATTTTTTTCAAGCAAAGTTGAAGCTGATGTTTGTTTCGAGAAAAGTCAAAGTTTCGAAACTGTGCATACCCCTAGTATATTATTAAATTATTACAATTTATTTTAGTTAGTTAAGTAAGTCACTTGTGCTTTTATTTAGTTAGTATTTTTTTTAAAACAAAAAATATTACTATAGTAAGTATAGATAAAATATTGTATTGTTTTTATAATAAAAACAGGATAGCACCAGGTGTGCAGTGGAGCCTGAGCAGAGTGACACTCTGGAATTGGTTTGAAGGTGGAGCGGTGTTCCGGCTTATCATGCATGATCAGCATAAAATAAAATTTTCTCTTGAAATTAGATTTGTTTTTCTTTAAATATGGATGCACGGAACCTGTTTTTTTGAGGTAATGGTAATTAAAAGATAATTGAATTAATGATAGTCACAATAAATAGATGTCCATTTGAATCATAATGAAAGACAGACGTGAGCAAGCGTGTGCTCTAATTTTATTTGCATCCCCTCTACCTACCACCCCATTTCCCCCCTATCAACACCACAAATGAAGAACTCCGGCACTGATAAATTTGGGACTACACCCCTGGAGGGCACTAACATTTTAAATAAAGGGAGGCTAAACTAATAAATGTGACTACCTTGATTTATGTTGTTTTATATGTTGGCTCTAGCTAATGGTTCTTCTTGTCCACAAATAAATTACTATCTAATTTGTTTGTTATGCCATGAAAAATTTGAAAATGGCAATCCAAACCAAAAAATACAATGATTATAATTTTATTTTGAAACTAGTTTTAAAATAAATAACTTGAAATTATTTGAGTGTCATCTTACATAAGCCAATGCCTTTACTATTATTTTAAAAAGTCTAGGTAATTGTGTATAAGCAGGAAAACTAATCATTATTTAAGAGTTCACTATGTAAATACTAGCGTTCGTAACAATAGTTATTTGTATTGGTTAACCGAATTGTATTTTACCATAGTTTTGTGTTAGTAATAAAATGTCATTGTTTTACAATGGATTTTTATAAGTAAAAAGTTACAGTGTGATTGATATTCTATATATATGGATTACATAGGTAAATATTTTATATAGTTTTTTTATGAGCTTTGTTAGTAAATATAATGTAGTAAACATTTTTAATTTGGATGGTAGGGCAAGATCTTTAACCTGAATTGTGTCCAAAAAAATTGTGCCTACAATACTGTATTAAATTTTCACATCCTCGTAACAGAATTAAGTTAAGAATGCAGCTTTTCTAAAAATAAAAACTAGTCATAACTTTTCTCATAATATTAAGTACAAATTCTTCAAATCGGGATGTACAAGTAGAAAATAATTGATGTTAACATTTTAGAAAAGATTCTAAAAATGTTGTAAGTAAGGAATGACATATAATAAGGATATGCAAGACTCAAAAATATATTGATCAGACTATAAAAAAGAAAATCTTGATCTCGTCTCAAAAAGTTAAAAATGAATGTTGAAAATTTGACAAATTTGAAAAAAAATATATATGAAAAAGCAAATAACTGCCCTAAGAAATTTACAAACCAAATGAAGAGTTTCTTATTTATTATGATACCATACATACCTGAAATAGGCAGTACTTTTCTCCCAAAAACAGCCTTCATTAATAAATGTTTTGGTTATAAATATAGCTTTTCAATATCTAACTTTGACATTATAAGCTGTTACACTATACAATTACACTATAAATGGTAGGTCTAAACATTGCAATTATCACCATTTTATTAATTGCATTTAAAATGTGTATTTGTTATACATCCTGTTTGAATGAAATGTAAGATAATCCAAAGCAAGCGCCAGCCCAAATGTCAAAAGGAACTCTATAAACTATACATTCACTTTAATAAATGTAGTTTACATTTTTATACTTTCAAATAAAGTTTTCTCGTCTCGTTCACACTTCCAATACTTTTTTTATATTCTCATCTTGATATCATCCCGAATTGAAAAAGTTGATTTCACACATCCCTACTATATAAGCTAGGGTAAAGACTTATAAAAAAATTAGTAATCTATTGTGTCATAAAAAATATAAAACATTATAGAATAGTCAGACAATAGTATAAGGATTATCAAATTTATTAAAATATAAATTTAAAAGAATACCGTACCCATGTTTAAAAATCTTTAAACAATCTTTTGGAATGAAAGTATTAGATAAAGTTAAAATAACATAAAACAAGGGATTGAAATCATCATAGATAAGACTGTGATATTAAATTTAAAATCCTTAACATTACTATAACTTTTTTTTAAATTCTAAATACTGTTTGTTAAATGTAATTTAATGGTTTTTACTGGTACCTCCTGTTGACCTGCATGTTGAGTACAATTTAACTTATTTTATGTAAAGGGCAACACTACTCGTATTTTACACTTGCATGTTTTTAAATGTCTCATAAAAAATATTTTGATTGTTTTTAACTTGAACATTTGTTCTTGATAAAAAAAAAAAATTATTTACATATTGTTTGGCTCAATAAAAACCAACTAATTTTATCTCAAATATTATATTAGAGAGCCTATACATAATTGTTTCATTATTACTGATATATGACTATTTACTTCATCATTTAAAATCTACCATAAAAATTAAATTTTAAATAAACTTAAATTTTCAATCATCATATACTTTATTCTACCTATTAGAGATGTGCAAGACTCAAAAATATCTTGAAAATTTAAGAGAGAAAAATCTCGAGCTTGTTTCAAAAGTTAAAATATGAATCTTGAAAATTTGAAAAATTTGAAAACAAACTAAATAGCAAATAATGACCCCAAGAAATTAAAAAACCCAACAGGAAATTTATTATTTCTAATAATACCGTAGAAACCCAAAGTTAGGTAGCAATTTTTTCTGTGACAATATAACATAACATAACATATAACATTATAAGCTGTTACACTAAGAAATTAAACTATAAATGGTATATATTGCAACTATCACTATTTTATTACATTCTTTAAAAATGTATCTTCTGCATGATGTCATGGAAGCAAAGGTTGAGGGAAAAAGGAGATTAAGAAGGAGGAGGATTCAAATATTAGATGACTTGAAGGAAAGAAGAAAATTCAGAAAGCTTAAGGAGGAGAACAGGGCACATTGGCGGTCCAAGTTCACTAACAAGAGGAATGGACCTGTCATAAGATAGAACACCTAATAAATCATATTGATTTATGTCTTAAGTGTTTGAGTGAATTATAAGATAATCGAAAGCAAGCACCAGATCAAGTGTCCAAAATATAATAATTGCACATCTAAACACACGTGCAATTGTATAATTATAGAGAGTACACCGGTAGCTTGTAGAAATGGGAAAGGTATATACTAAAAGGCTGATGACAACTAGAAGGAATTTTTTTTTGACAATTTAAGGTAACTATCAGTAGAGGTAATGAAAGTGAAAAATATATGATTTATGTTAGAAGGAATTATTTGTGTTTTATAACTTTGTTAAGTGTTTTGAGTTTTTTTTATAATAATCATTTATTAAGAGTATTTTCAAAACTGACTCAAGGTTTTGTCAAATTTAACAACTGTTATTGTGATTCAAATATTAGAGATTTTAATTATTTTACCACAGGTTGTTCTACAGAAGCTTACAGACTCTATGTGTGAAGGCTTCCAATTGAGTGCAAATTAAATAATATAATATGGTGTGGTCAATATTACATGCTAAGAAGTTAAATAAGCAGATGTTTTGAATGCAAGTGAAAGTATAATATTAGGAAACCTATGTGATACAGAGAAGTGCCTCATATTAGAGCCATGGAGCCAGTGATATGTTGTATGGTGTTGCCAGGGCAAGCAGAGAATGTTAAAATTGTACATATGATATGTTCTGAGCCACTCACTCCCCTTTTCACAATCATATGTAACCCCTGCCATATGTACTACATATTTAAATGCATTTTAGTTGATATCTGTCCCGAGTGTTATTTTTAATGATGATAAAACATTGATTTTTTTTATTGTAATTGTAAACAAAAACCTAACATATTCTTGAAGTGGGAGGGGGGGTTGTTGATCCTGCCCCAAGAATATTTCAACTTTCACTACCATCACCCTCTACTCTGTACCTGCATATGTGGCACAATACTGACTGTAGCTTGTGCTTAAGTTACAATATAATTTATTCTAGTCCAGATAATTTTCGGATACACACATGCAAGTGTATCGCAGATGTTAATTTGGATTTCAATATAAAGTCTAAGCCTTCCATTGTTTTAGATACCTACTTTACTAAACTAGGATGGATATCAGAATAAAAATTAAGTGGTTCAATTTTCCAGTTTTACTTAAAAATGATTATGTATGCGCATAAAGCTATTAAAATGGCTGTATATGTTAAAATATTAATCTTAATATTAGGTACTGAGTTTGAAATAAATCATCCACTATTTTACTCATTTAAACAGGAAAATAAATTACTAAGGAGAACATGATATAATTAAGATCTAACTTTAAAAAACAATGTGTTGGACTTGGTTAAATATCTACAATGTAAATTAATTTTATTCGAAACACAAAGGATTGATGTGTTCGTAATTATATGATCTGTATTATCTTTCATCAACAAATAAAAAAATATAAAATAAAAGTTGGTAATTTCCTCACAGGCACATCTCAAGGCGTAGTGTTTGTGTGTGGTCCCCAATATTTACAATATACTTCCATAGACCACTTGTTGCTCGGGCTCTTTTAGGGCGCGCATATTGGACGCTTGAAAGACACAAACGACTGCCTGCTTGGTCTATGTTTTGCAGGTTATTGCCATCATCTTGCCGCCTGTAAAATATTAAATAATATTTAAAATCTTAATAAGTCTAATCTTTTATTGTAAAGAATAAATATTAAGGGCTTATGACTCACCTTGAAACAGTACAGTGTATTTGAGGCTAAACATTTAGGACGTCTTTTAAGAGAGTATTTACTAAAGTACTTTATATGCTTACTATAGGTTGCTAACAAAATTGTCTTGGCTGCTCTTTGTTCTTTTCCTAACTAAATTGTATTCCACTTTTATTTGATATTTCATACTATAATAATTAATGATTTAATGTAAATATTAAGAACTAGGAGGGTAGTTCAAAGGAAGTGCACTCAATCTTGGTGAAACTATTTTTTTGAGGAAGGAGGGCAGGACTACTATATAATAAAGCCAGTAAGTAAGGGGGGTTAAGGGTGAGGGTTGGGGAGCAAGTGAAGTGTAGAAGCCATACCTTGTAGATTTTCTTAAAAGTAAGTGCCCCTTTAAGTCATAATTGGTGTTGGCTGTGTACATCTCCCAACACTGTAACTGTTTTTTTCAAAATTAGTTTTCTCTAAAAGTTACTTGTTGTTTATTAATAATAATTTGAGTTGTGCAGGTCCCTCTAATATACAACTCGTGATTTTTTTTTTAATAATAGATGCCTCTATAAGATATTTGAAAGTTGGTAAAATGGTAATTAGAGTTTAATACACCCTTATTCCTTCCAACCTGTATTTTTAATACCCTTAATTAAGTTGTTGTATTCAATACATGGTGTCTACTAGACTTGACTAATGAAATCCCCGAACTTTTCCCTGATTTCCCCTGATCATTTCCTAAAATTCCCGACTAAAAAAGTATGTCACATCCTTCTAACTCGCCGCCCCCCTCCCTTCACCCTCGTTTTTCTATTAATCTTTTTTTAATAATGATAATAAGTTTTAAAATTTGGATTAAAATTGCTTACTAGGAATTAAAAATATATTACACAGCTACAAACAAAAAAATGACAATATAATTTACTGATTATTGTATTTCATATTTTGAGTAAAATATAATTTTCCCGGATTTTTGTTGTGATTTACCAAATTCCCGACTTATTCCCGTTTTTTCCCGATCACTTCAAATTACCGGCTAATTCCCGTTTTCCCTGATTTTCCCGGATGGATGGATATGAATCTATTTTGGTCACTAAGCTGGCTTATAATTCATGGAGTTCATAACATGTAGTGTGGGAACTTTTCTTCTGTTGTTGGGGATGAATACACTGGGGAGTGTAGGAGGCTACTTAATGATGAGTTACTACACACCTGTGTGTACTTATCATAAGACATTGTTAGGATAGTTGTGGTTGTGGGGCTTGCGTCTTTTGAAACGATTTAACTCTGCCATTAACATGTTTGCCTTAATCTACATTAAACTCTTACAAAATACTGTGTGAAACACAAGCAAATGTTCAAGGTTATTTTAGAATTAGAAATTATAAATCACTAGAATGTCATTATGTAAGTAATATTAAATCTACATACATAAAATCAAATCCTGAATTAAAAAGCACATATGTATATGGTTAATACATTCAAAATGATATCAGAATAAACTACACCACATGAACAGTAAACGTGCATGTTTAAATAGGGCTATTGCATTTCAAATATTTTAAAATATATGTTTTATATGAGTATGTTGGTGTGAACATTGTTGTGAGAATCTGTCATACAAACAATTCTGTTAAAAACATAGACACCCTAGGAAATAAAAATTTACTGTAAACATATTGTTTGTCCTATGTACCCTATTGCTTGCTATAAGCAATAAGGCTTATTAAGCCATTATAAATCACCAAAAACAGATAATCCCGATCTCAAACAAAGGAAGAGTTTTCCAGTTATATAAAGAGAGCAAAGTATAAATTAATGGCAAATAAAGTACTATTTCAAACCTTTGAGCGAAACATCTACAAAGGTCTACAGTTTTGACGATATACCAGTAATTGAATTTAATAGCTTCAATTATCAGGTCAATATTCATCTCATAAAATTAAATCTAGTATTTACATTTTATTCCCAATATTCAAACTAAAAAGAATCCACATACAAATAGGTTCATTCCATTATGTTAAATGTTCACATATAGAGTTAACATACATGTCCGCAAACTTGAAAATATGACCTAAGGATCTTGAGAGTTCATTGCCGCACTTACATAAGTACACCACCTATCCCTATTTTGAGCTAGTTCTATCCAGTCCACCGCACTACACCATATATATATATATATTAGTTAGTTCTATCCAGTTCACCTCACTGCACCCTCTTTTAGGTCCATTATAATGTTATTCTCCTTTCTGTGTTTACGTATTCCCAATGGTCTTTTCTCATTGGGTTTGCCAGTCAATACCCTGAACACAGTTCTGGAGTCTTCCATTCATGATGCATGTCCTGCCCAATATAATCTGCGAGATTGTAAGTTATTAGCCGGATAATTTCTTGTGAAAAGTACAGGGTATGTAACTCAACATTATGTAACCTCCTACACTTCCCAATATCTTCATCCCTTTTTGAACACTTGGTTTATAAATACCCTAAATTTCTTTTCATCATGTAAGGTAAGAGAATAACAGGTAAAACTATTGTTTATTATATTTTGAGTTTTACATTCCTTGACAGTCAAGATGTTAACAACATGACAAAGTAATAGCATGCATTTCCGGCTGTACTATTTTCCTAATTTCTACTCTAGTATTGTTATATCAAGCTAAGATTGTTCCAAAATATTATACTCACTAACCATGTCAAATGATAGGTTGCTTGCAGTAATCTCTAAATTATCATCCATGTAGTAACCGAAATTGATAGGCACAGGATACTCGGTTTGGAACGACAGGTACTCTATTTATTTAACAGTAATACCCAGCATCTTCAGTTTTCCAGTATTTGGATCTACCCACAGATCACAACACATTTACTTCCATTTCTCTGCATCACTCTAACTCTAGTCAAACACACAACTGATCCATGCCTAGTCCTCTCACTGCCATAGTCCAATCACAACAATCCACAATATGTGCTCTCTATGTTATCACATACTTATCCTTTCAGTGTTCACTTCTAAACCTATTATTTCATTACTAGCTTCAAATAAAATTTCTGCATTTCTTGCAATAGCTACCGGTATCTTATTATTACCCAACAAAGCTAAATCATCTACATAGGTATTCTAATAGCTGCATTGTATCATTTAGTGCCAAACCTTCCCTACTTACTCTCTTGCATTAGCCTAATAGTATACTTCAAGGCTAGATTAAAAAGTAATGGGGAAAGTGCATCTCCTTGTTTCAAGCTGGTATATTTTTTGAAAGGATGTGATAAATGACACCCAACATGTACCCTGACATGTGTCGCAATTAAACATGTCTCAATCAGCTTTAAAAGAGTTTTGGGTATCCCAAACTTAACCAAAGTTCATATAATTGGTTCCTTTTGAGTTTAACTAAAGAATAGGTTTTGTTTATCTATGATGTACTGTCATGTTGCATTCACACTTTTTTTTCTTCTAATAATTGACGAGTATTAAAAATCTGATTTGTTGTTGATCTATTTCATAAAAATCCACACTGATAATACCCAATTGTTTCCTCTGGCATCAATCTAATTAAAATTATGTCGGATAAATGTTGTAACATGTTGGTAGTGAAATAAATTTAGATTTCTGATACAGCATGTTTGAGTGATTTAGTTGTTTCTGTTGGATTCTCTATACGAGTGATATGGGAAATTTGGACTCAACCATAATTGAAAAGATTTAGACAATAATTAAAAGGTTTTAGTGCAATCAACTAAATTGTACCAGGTTACTCGATGATCTAACTAAATGTATTTATTAACCTTTTATGTATGCTATCTTCTAAAATAGACTGCTCTTCATGAGTTGATGTTCCATTGCCCAAGAGCCTGTCCGTCGAGTGTTTTTCTTGTTCTTTGAGTAAAGCCTCCACAGCTCTTTGGTTGTGATGAATGCTTGACAGGATGGCATTCCTAAAAATAAACACCAATATTTGGATTGAGCTGTTAATTAGTAGATTATTACTATTTTTATTGCTTAAAGTTAATTTTTTTATGTTTTATACAATTGTCTGGAAAGAGTTATGTTCCTTTTCTTTGACAAAAACATTTAATACAACTTTTAAACGTTGTATTCCACATCTGTGGTCATGCAACCAAGGGCATCAGGATCGCAATAAATGAGATTGCGATTGATGAATATGTCGAAATTTGAATTTTCAGATAGGCTATAGATAAATGCGTTACTTGAATATATCATTAATCCAAAAATGTAAAAATTTTAAACACAAAATTTGTAGTAAGTTTTTCAGGTCTTGTAAATGTAGGGAGAAGGAGACAGACGCCAAGAAATCAAGTTTTTTTTTTTTTTAGGAACCTGACTTTAAAATCTATCTTGAGTAGTCCTTATGTTGAATTTTTTTTTAATTAGATTTCTCTATAAACTATTTAAAGTGGTCCTACACCAGTAATTTTTTAAATGTGGATGCTCCTCGAAGCTAATTAGAATTCTGTTTCCCTTTGTTTTTTCTGACAATTAGATGCCTGTCAGAATAAAGTAGTTCACACCATAAAATTCCTAGGCTGGGCAGTGCTGCATCATCTCAGGAACCTTGGTAACCATTCTGTATTGTCCGCCTGCCCACCATTTTTAGTGCAGTGTGGTCATTTTGCTTCGCTTGTTTACAACAAGTCAAGTTCTTTTTAAACTCTTATTTGTATTATTTAGCCCAAACTATTTCGCTTAAAGGTTATGGGCCCAGGATTCGTTCCCATTGCATTGTTGGTTCGATAGAGATAAAACGAAACTGTTTCTTTTCTTTTGGTTGTTCTAGTTGTCCACGCGGTTGGGGCTGTTAACTTTGCAATAGACTTTTTTTCATAACCAAATTAAGTATTGTGTCATGAGAGTTGTGTGAACATTATCAAGGGAACATTCTCATGTATCAGTTAAAGGAAATTGTGAAGTTTTAACTAACTAAACTCAAGCAAGGTTATTTACTTACGAGTCCGTCTCTGTATGAATAGATCATAACCTTGAACTTCAGTCGTAATTTTGGAAAAGATAGACATTTCCATTTTCCAGTGTTAATAAGTGTAATGGAACAAACTAGTAACTACCAGAAGTGGACGTTCCAGTTGACTTGCACTCTAAACTCCAAAAGTATTCTCCAAATCACAAAAGGTGCGGAAACCATGCCTATTGAAAATACAAATAAGGCTATCAACCTATGACAGCAAAAGGACGTCAAAGCTATGTTTACTCTTAATACAGCTATGGAGCTCAGTTATATTGCCCTGATCAAAAATTTAAAATTGTCCTACGAAATTCTAAACAAACTAGATTATATTTATGAGCACAGATCAGAAACAAATAAAATGAAAGAACGTTAACATTTATATAATTATCAGTAGAGCTCAGCCAACTCAGTGGCTCAACACATTGTCAAAGTGGAAGCTCTCGCCCTACAAATAAAAGAAGTTTGTGATACAATCAGCAATCTGGCTATCATGATTAAGAGCTCGAGTAGTCTACTTTTGAAATATAAGAGTTTCAGATAAGCCTGGCTTTCCATGAGTGAGGACAAATAGACCATCGCCAATTTGACGTCACATCTGATTTATGAAAAGACCAGCCTGACGAAGGGGGAAGAGTAAGAAGAAGCTTTAGCTTCTGTAGCTAACAGAGGCACTGGATCTCGTGAACATAAACCATGATCTTATGAATCAGGAAACCAAAGTAGGCAAGCTGTATGAAAATTTATCTGTTACCATTACTGCCAACGAAAGGGTTACCACACCCATGACTGCTGGAGTGAAAAGAAAAGTTGCCAAGTTTTAGACAAAGTTAAAAATAACCATTCAAATTGTTCTTCCTTTAATTTCGAGGAAGCAATTGAACGGGTTCATTTTATGATGAGAATTCTTGGACCATATAGTGAGGTTTCCAGTCATATAACATGGCACAGAGACTACTTCAACAAATTTGAAAAGGTTAGTGACGGTTCTTTGTTTGTCTAGGTGATGCCCACAAGCTTTCTGACAAAGGAAAGGTGATGTGTTGATTCAGATGCTGCTGAATGATTCCTTATATAGCTTAGTCATTATAGAACCTTATATCCGAAGGAAAAATAACGAAGCTAGGAATAAAAGTGGTTAAGTGAAACAAATTTGTTCAAGCTTTTGAAATAGAAAAGTTGGTCGCGTGTGGTGAACATCAGCCCAATGACCTATATAAAATGCTTTTTCAGAGTCCAACCTCAAATTAAGCCAGTTCTGTCACTCAGTTTAGTTTGAAGCTATGGCACGAACACCTCAACCATATCGATGACTCGCAGCAGCGACCTTATATATAGCCTATTTATGTATAGATAGTCTAATTATGTTCTTTTTCCCAACATATTTCTGTAACAATGTGTATTAGTTCATCTATCTTATTTTATGATCATGCTTAGGTAAAGATTGCGTTGTTGATGGATTGTGTTTGTTTGTGCACTCAGTTTGTGAACAATGTGATATTTTTTCTCAAATATTTAGTTTATTTTTATTTATTAATTACCATGATTGGTTTGTGATTGGCATAATTAACTGAAAAAAAACAAAAGGTGGGTAGCCGGATGTTGAACGCTCTAAATTGATAAAGTTGTGGAAAAGCTTAGTCGTGTGAAGAATAGATCAAACTGCTAGCATAAAATACTTGAAGGTAATGTAAAAAAAATGTGAACTCTTTATCTTTCTTCTTAGCGCTATGATTTCACAGCAATTTAAAAAGTTAACAAAACGTTTATTAATCACAACTTGGGAACATGTTGAATGCCAGGCCTTCCCCGTGGTTCGGATTCCACGTTAATCTGTAGGTCCACCATTTCATTTCACAATCACCCTAACATTACACATTAGTGTAAGTGCGTATAACCCGAACGAGTAGTAAGACGCGGTGCTAAAAATAATAATAACAATAATAATAATAATAAAAAGTTAACCTTCATTAGTCTTTACCAATTTTTCTATAATATATTATAAGGTCATTTAAATTAAACATAGTGTATTAAAAGGGTTTTGACTGTTTTTCTGAAACCTTATTCTCATAAGAAATATTTTAAGCTTGCAGGATTTACTCAGTGCCTACTAGCGAAGTCAACTGGTGTAATCAGATATTAATTGGAAAGTGGTAATAATTCTGGTGTATAGCACTGTGTTTTTCATATTATGATTTTATCATCATTTTAATTTCTGTTTTCTATTAAATATATATAGTTTTTTCCTTAAAATATTCACTCTCACCAAATGTCATTAAATATATAAGTTACTGATGGCCTGAAAGTGTATTATAATGCATTAAACTAAAAATAAAACATATTATTTTATATGAGAGTAACCTAAGTTTGAATTATTAATAATGTTTTGATTTTCTCCCTGATGCCACTAAAATGAACATTCTAAATAAATGTCTTGTGAAAAATATATTTATATCCTTATTACTACCTATTAATAAAACTAGTCCTAAAACAATAATAAGTAATAATTTGAATGTAATTAAGTTAGTTTGATATTTTCATTGTATTTTTACTCAACATTTTAATTCGCAAACTCTATCTCATTTATCTTGTGTATAATATCTTAGAGGGACAGAAGGCTGAATGCAAACCTGTACCTCGGACAGCGAGTAAAGGTGAGGCTGAATGATGAAGGGACCAACAGTGTAGAAATAGGAAGAGGAGGGAGGCAAGGATGTTGTTTGTCACCAAGTCTGTTCAACTTGTTGCATGGAGAGTGGCTGGTCAGGGAAGCCCTGAAAGGTCGTGGAAATTCTGGAAATATCCTTAGGATGAACTGTCTTCTGCTCGATATCAGCGAAATTAAGGTTGAGGGAAAGAGGCGTTTAGGAAGGAGGAAGATTCAAATACTGGATGACTTGAAGGAAAGAAAAATATTTTGAGAGCTAAAAGAGGAGGCAGAGGACGGGAAGCATTGGTGGTCTAAGTTTGCTGACAAAAGGAATGGACCCGTCATAAAATAGAACACCTAATAATAAAAATAATAAGAAAAATAACATAGCCATACAGCTACAATGACTCGTGATAGCATTTACGTTGCTGGTTGTATCAGTTTTAATTGTATAGGACTGAATTTATTCATAATAGTTTAAAATTCATATTTTAACACCTAAATATGACAAATATTATGCGCACAAGCAGAATGTGGTAGTGAGACGAAGGGGCCAAACAAAAGTTTCTTCAAAAAATCATACCTGAACGCTATATTATGAGTAGTGCTGTATAAGTAATTTGAGAAAAGATACAATGAAGTTTTTTTTTTAAATGTAAAATAAAAAGAGAGCTAAGTATGAATTATTCTGAAAGGCTACTAAATAGTACTCACTTTGGATAGTCAGTTACTTCCAGGCAAAGAGTATTGGTGAGATACTCGCAATCTTTCAAGGCCGGTGACTTGGTGTGTTCCATTACCTCATCAGGATTCTGTTTTCTAGCAGGCTGTGATAAAACACCAGGTAATTGCTGAACTCTGTTGGATCCTTCAGGAATCAATGTTGTGGCAAAGTTCGGTGCCCATTTTGATTTCTGAATTGTTGTAATAGGCCGGGAGTGTGGCGGTGAAGGTGGAGGCAATAATTCTGGTTGCATTGAATAAAATAAATATAATACGATGCATTAACATTTTACCACAGTTTAATTCAATAGCATTGTGTTACATCTAGCTCAGGGGCTTCCAACCGGTGGCCCACGAGGCACCCTTTACCTCCCTCCCCCTTTTTCAGTCCACAGAATGTCTTGGAAAAGTAATCTACTGTAATAAATTGATGTTTTTAGCCGAAAAACGGGAAGTTCGTACCTGCGTGGGAAAAATCCATGAAAGCTCCAAATTTGTTTATCCAGTAGTCTAATAAACTTAATTCAGCTCTATTTTAATAATAGCTTGTGTATCTGTGTTAGTCCTATTCCTTCAAACCTATAGCCGATTACGATGCAACCCTCTATTAGACTCATGTGGCTCTGGGCACTTTTAAGTTGGAAACTCCTGATATAGCTTATGGTAAACTAACAGCTCTCTGTGTTCATAGAGTGTATTAAGATAAACCACTATCAACTATCTCACCGGCATCATAAGGTAACTGACAATAGGTAGTTTTTATTTTAGACATCATAATATAAAAATATCTAACTGAATATGACTCAAATTATTTAGCTCAGTGTGTGTGGTCCAACTGGCGGCCTCTGAGCCAAATGAGGCCCGCGTTCACTGAAAATGTGGCCCTTACAGTATCCTGGATGAAAATTTAAGGGAAACCCTCGGTGGCAGATGTGAAATAAAAATATTTATTAAAAAATATCATGATCGCATTTATTTGATTAATAAAAATATGTTTAAATATATGTTTTATAATGCTAAGATATTTTGTGAAAGTGTGTGTAATTGCATATTTAATAATACATTTTTGAGAGATTAATAAACTCTTTTGGCATAAATATGAAATATTCTGCCAACCAAAAATACAATTCATGTATAAGTATTGAAAGTCATTGTTTATTAATAGATGTATATAGGCCTATATTAGGTTATTTTTAAATATATCTTGGCCCTTGGGATGAAAAACGTTGGATTATAGATTACATATTTAATGGTTTTGTTCTTTTGAGACAAATTGTCTAGGCCAAAGGTCTGCTCATTTTTTAATAAGTTTGAATAATCATGAATGGTATTTAAAAGATGACACAATATTAATGTAAATTTATCAAAATATTTAAAATAGTCAAATAAATGTAACACATACATATTGGTGGGCACGTGGTCTAAATGTTAAGTTCATGTAGTTTTGTTTACCAATGACGGGAAAGTAGAGGTTTGAGTCTCAGTCGAGTGTGTTAGGAACACTTTTTCTTAAATGGTCCCCCATTATTGTTTCACCTAAATGTAGGTACATTTTATCTAAATTGTATATTCATAATTTCCATCCCATGAGTACAATTTTTTTTTATCCACGACTTACTACCCATCTGGCCTATACGCATATGTAGTAATTACACTAATGGGTTAAGGAGGTTGAGTTTAGATGGGAGTGAAAGGAGAGTGGAAAGCCATTTTGGGGACAAAAATACTCAGTACACCCGACTGGGATTCAAACCCTGATTTCCCAGTCATCGGCAGTCCAGTCTATTGTAAGAGTGGCGCATTAGAATTTAGACCATTCGAACACCGAAGCGGGTAGTTCGTTATTAAAAACAGTCAAATTATTTTGTCGTGCATCAACTATTAGCTGACTATATGCCAACTATATTAACTGCAGTCATATTCAACCTGGGGTATGCGAAGACATCTTAGGGGGTACATAAAATTTAATATATATATATATATATATATATAATTTAAAACTTATTAATTGATACATTATTTTAGATAAAATTTATGTTAGGTGTATAACTCGAACAGGTTGTGAGACATGGTGCTAAAAAAATATTTTATTTATTTTAGATATAGAGTAGAGAATAGGTATAACTTGTATTATGAATCGACAACTTTGGAGGTACTAAGTAAAAGAGAAATATTTGGGGCTACGTGAACAAAAATAGGTTGAATACGACTGACAGAGGAGTTACATACAATAGGCCTATTTCTACTCTTACTCTCTGAATGTAAGTTACAATGATAATATCTGCAGCTGTAGAAATATCAAGTAGCTCTCTCTCTTTTTCTCTCACCTGTTTCAACTTGAACGTTCCTCCTGTTGTGACCAGATGTGGTGAACCCATGGTGTAAGAATGGCGTTGGGCTGGTTCCTAACATGTTGATTGTGAACCCTGGGTGAGCCAGTATTAGTTTTTTTAAACTTGGGCCAGGTGTCAGGTGGTGTCTGCGAAACTTCAAGGCCTGGGCGGGAGAATCACATTAGCATTAGAACAATGATTTCCAACTTTTTTTGCAGGGTCTGACCCCAATTTTGTCTTTGAGATCAGCAAAACCTTTTTATAACTTATTCTTAAGTCAACAACCTGAAGGTTGGTTTGATGTGATTTGTGTCCATCCAAAGCTGGACATATACTCACTCAGTCCTTCACCTGGTTAGTATTGCTTGCACCATCTGTTTGGGAAGTGTGTTAGTTTCCCGTTGCCTTCCACACTGAATTTCTATGAGCGAGCGTGAAAGAGCCTACCAATTTTAATGCGAAAGGTATTTACACATACCTTCCAGTGTTCTTTTACATGCCACAATCTAGATGGGACCGACGGCTTTACTTCCCCTCCGAAGGAAATTGACTACAAATTTGTATCACTCAAGAAAAATCCGTCAACCTCGGATGGGTTTGACCCCACGAAAATCGGGTCCTGAAGCAAGCACTTTACCCCAAGACTACCGAGGTCGACCTTGGTAGCTTACAAGCATTCAAATACTAGCTAACCCGCTTTGGTGGCCGCATGATCTAAGGCGCTACTCTTGCAATAGGCTAGACTACATAAGACGGGGAGATAGGCGTTCGATCCCAGTCGGGTGTACTGAGTTTTTCCTAAATTGTTTTTCACTCTCCCTCCACGCGAATGTGGGTACACTTCCTCTAAAGTTTACCTTTATAATCCCTTACACATTAGAGTAATTAGTATATAGGCATATAACCCTGAACTGGTAGTAAGACGTGTTGATAAAAAGTCCTAGTTTTTAATTATTAATTTTTAACTGTGTCTTACCGCTCATTTAGGCTCTAAACATTTAACTACACAAATGGGGTAGGTATAATTGAGAAGATATATACCCTTATTTGTATGTAGGGAGGAGGTAAAAACCGTCTAAGAAAAACTACCCCCAGTAAACCTGGTCAGAATTAAAAACCAGACTCCCCCTACACCAACAAGTACATCTGATCGGGATTTGAACCCTGATATCGCTGTCATTGGCAGCAGAATTTATTGCAAGAGTGACGTCTAATACCATTCGACCACAGAAATGGGTGAAATATATTTTAAAAATCCCAAAGAGACAGTTCTGTTAGTAAGGGGTCAACCACAAACCACCTTAAGGTCACTCACCTCCGGGGGGTCACTGTTTGCTCTCATAGTGGACGCTCCGCGAAACATGTTGGCAATGTCGATACTGATGGGTAACAATAACTCAGACAAAATGTTCCTCTTCTCAGTCCCTTGACCAGAATGTTCTCCAAACATGCTCACCACTTGCTGTAAAGATGGTGGCACGCCGTTCGGTGATGACATAACCTGAGCTGTCAGCAACGTTGCTAGGGTCAATCTTTGTGGTGGGGACATACTTCTGATAATAGGCAAGACCTGACCAATCAAATGGGACATTTCCGGCCTCTTCATAGCAGTGAGCATTGCCCTGTAAATCACTGATTCTTTCTTACTTGATTCTTGTTCTTTATAAATATTTTCATTATTTTCTTCTTCATTCGAAATGGATTCATCAGGTGAATAGTCCTGTAATTCTTGATCATCGTTACTTGTAAAATGATCT
This sequence comes from Timema poppense, assembly GCA_902141375.1. Lineage (NCBI taxonomy): Eukaryota > Metazoa > Arthropoda > Insecta > Phasmatodea > Timematidae > Timema > Timema poppense. Next base: position 69,387 of record CABFOV010002577.1, read on the forward strand.
GATAAGGGCTGACTAGTGACTCTGGTATCATTCTCATTGTCTTCAAAGAGGAACTCTTCCAATTCCATCCCATCTAAAGTTGTTGCATCATCTGCTACTACTTGTGTAGTTATTCCTAAACAAATCTGTCACAAAAGAGATAATATATCATTTTTGGTCGCTCGACCTAGATAGCATATATTTGGTGTCAAATCTAAATGTAAATAATAACTTTTAGGTATTCCAACAATTGGCAACTAATTTTCATGAGTTTCTTGATGAATTACGATCAATTTTAAAATCTAAGAACTTCAAGTCCTGATTCACTGACCATCACCGTATGTCCCAAACCTCTGGATCTGAAATCTTAAAATTCGACAGGGGGGTTCCTTTCAGGACATAGGCATCCGATAAGAAGGAGTTTCAAGAGATTTTTACTCTAAGGGATGAAAAAGGGTGGTTGAAAAATTTTCAAAATTCATTAAAGTATTTTTTGATCCAGTGAACAAAGAGCCTTGAAAATTTAAAATGAAAGTTCAGTTTAAGACTCAGGTTAGACGTTTATGAGTGTTTTTCAAATTTCATCCCATAAGAGGGTGGGGATGGGCAGAAAGCTGTGTGACTCATTGACATTCATCACCATATTTCCCCAACCCCTGGGCCTTGAAGCTTGAACTTTCTTGGCAGGAAGTAATGGGACTTCCCCATATAGCCGTAAAAATCTAAAATTGGGAAATTTCAAAGGGGGGATCCAGGAAATGAGGGGAATATAATTTGAAAAAAACTTTTAGATGAGGAAGAAAGTTAAAATTTGACAGACATGTATAGATACAGCTCCAGATAGCTCAATTTAAATTAAAATTTGAAATTTATACAAGTGAATTGGAGAAAAGGGGTTAGGGTGGCCCAAGATTTTAAAAACTAATAGTAAACCACTATTTACCAGTTTGGTAGAAAACTTATATTCGGCAAGTGGATAAAAATAGAACTTTAAATAAATTTTAAGGGGTAGAAGTGATACATTTTTTAATGGAACTTAGGGAAACAGAGGGCTTGTGGTGGACGGGGACGGGGGGGTCTTGGCAGAAAAACACAATTTTATGTTTGGATGAAAACTTAAATTGGCAGGCAGGTAGGATAAAAACTCCAAATAACCTAATTTATCTTAAAATTCGATATTTCTAAATAGGAGTTGTTTAAAGGAAAAAGTGGGGTTGACAATTTGCAAAACTAATAGAAACTAATTATATTCCGTGTGGTGTGAAAGTGGGCAATAAGGTATAAATAACACTCCAAATAGCCATAAAAGACTTAAGATTTTAAAGGGAAAAAATATGGGTTGGAAGGGGAGGTAAGGAGGGCTAAGTAAAAAAAACCTTCTAGATGAGGAAGAAAACTTAATTTGCCATGAATGTAGAGGGACTGCTGCAATAACAAAATACATTTTAAATGCTTACTATTCAGAAAGGTAGCTTTTGTGTGTTTGTATACTTTTTTTATTTTTTATTTTATTATATTTACTTTTTTTACTTTTTACCATTTTTCCCCTTTTCCATTATTATCCTCTTTTTTTAATAGAACTAGTTTTAACCCTTTATGCTCTTTTTAAATTCCTTGCTCTAAAATATTTATCCACAGCATAGCTGGGAACTTATTGTAAAAAGGTGTAAAAATGGAAAAACAAGGTAAAAAGTAGATCTAATCAATTTTTTTTAAAAAAGGATAAAAAGGTATACTAAGTAAAAGGTGTAAAAAGCGTTAAAAGGAAAAAAATAGTACAAAAAGGGTAAAAATGGTTAAACACAGAAAAATGGGTTCCTTAAAAGTGGTGAGAAATGCTAGAAAAATTATTATATTTAGTATGTTTGCCCCTTTTGCAATTTTTACACTTTTTACCCTAAATTAATATAATTTGTTTTAATTTATCTAGCACCATGTTTTACTACCCGTTCGGTTTATACGCTTAAGCACTAATTACGCTGATGGATTAGAAATTGGGAAGGTTGAATTTAGAGGAATTGAGCCCACATTTGCGTGGAGGGAGAGTGTAAAACCATTTAGGACAAACCACCTCCAGTTCACCCAACCAAGATTCGAACCTTGATCTCCCCGTCCTCAACACGACTAGTGCGTTAGCTAATTACGCCACCGAGGCGGGTTTAAAATAATAGCTACACTTTTCCCCTTATTTCCATGTTACCCTGTTTAAGATTTAGTTCCATTTTACACTTTTTACCCTTTTTATCTACCCTTCTTATAAAAAAAATTCATTTACTTTCTACTCTTTCTACCTTTTTTAACATTTTTGCTATTTTTACCATGAATTAATTCTCCCGGGCAAAGCCGGCTAACCGGCTTAGTTAGTGCCAGTATCTAATAAACATGTAAAGCTTTTATACACAATAATACGACCCGTTCGGGCTATACACATATTATGTAATAATTATGCTAAAGTGTTTGAGGCGAAGAAGGTATAATTTAGATTAGAATGTAGCTGCATTTGCGTGGAGGCAAAATGTAAAACCATTTAGGAGGAAAGACACCCTAGTACACCCAACCGCGATTTGAACTCAAATCTTCCAGTGATCGGCAGTCCAGTCTACTGCAAGAGTGACGCTACTTAGACCAGGGATCTCCAAACTATGGCCCACGGGCCACAAGATTATATCTGGCCCGTTCCAAGATTTTATCAAAAAACAAATTAATTGTTTATCTTCGTTATTTATTAACCACCTATTTTATTCGACATGTCCAGTTTCTGTCCGCACGCGTGCTTCACCCCATGACACCAAACCAGAGTGTTGTCTGAATTGCAAACCCCAATTTTCAGTTGCAGGCGCCATTCCTTATACAGACAACAGAACGGCTTGACTGTGACAATTTTTTAGGTAGTTCCAAGTCTCCCGGCAGAGGGTTATCAAAGGAAAGTTCCGAAAGATGTTACCTAATTTTTTTTGAAGTAATTATATTGACTAATTATTATAAATATAATTTATTACATATAAATTGATTCATTTCTCACATAGAAGAATCAACGTCAATCTCTTTTATCAAACACTGACTGGCCTTGGAAAAATGATTTTTTATAGACATAACTGGCCATATGACTTGGATCTAAATTTGCATGTTGAAACAAATTTGATTTATGATCTATTTGCGCATGTCAAGGCATTCAGGGCAAAACTAATGCTACTTGAAGAACAGGTGAACATTAGTTTGGCCTGGAAAATGTGTAAAATATATTATGTGGCCCGCATAGCTAAAAGTTTGGAGACCCCTGGCTTAGACTATTCGATCATGACATTACCAGATCATATAATAAATTGAATAACTAACACCTGGACACGGGAATCGAACCGTGTTTAGGTGCCATTTTTTAATGTACCAGCCCCGTGGCATAGTGGTCATTGAACCTGGCTACGAGCCTAGGGGTCCCGGATTCGATTCCTGGCTGGTATTTTAAGTATTTTTCTCGTAAATAGAATTACCACAACAATCACCAGGGTTTGGTTAATTAAGGTTTAAGTTCGGTTTAATTGTTTACACTGGTTCCACAACCTTATGCTATCACCTTCATCTCATCTCATCGGGACATGGAAAGAGCCTCCACGGAAAGGATGTACGATTAATACATAATGAGTGATGTATCCCAGACGTGCATTATTATTATTATTATTATTATTATTGAATTCAAATAATATGATACTTATATGCGGCTATAACCGTACTTAACATCTATAAAAGCTTCGCCATTTATTCTATAATTAAAATATCAGCTTTACTCGGACATTGAAGATGACTGAAACTTATAAGGAATGAAATAATTGTTGGAGTTTTACTAGCTCAGTAATAAACCTTGTTGTAAGTTGGTTGGTTAGTACTGGTTATTGTTTCACAAAAAAGATTGTAACAGTAGTATATTTATACTAGCTATAATTATAACAATATTCTTAAACTAAATAGAAAATATATTTTTTTCAAAAACTTTGATTAAAAATTGAAATATCGATACATATTATATTGATTGGTCTTCAACCCGAAGGTTAGTTTGATGAACTTCCCATCCCTCCGGAGCTGGGCATGTACTATGAAGTTCAGAAAGTTTAGTGGTTCTCCTGTGCCTTTCGCGCTGAAATTCCACGAGCCAGCTCGAAATATCTTCCAGGTTACTTTTATACACCACAATCGATATGAAAGTTGTACTACGGATTTTTATCGCTCAAGGAAAATCCATCCACCCCGGCTGGTTTTGAACCCATGACATTGGCTCATAAGGAGAGCACTTTACCCCAGGACCACCGAGGCCGAGGCCAAATATGGGCGTCAGCCTAATATGGGCCCCCTGTCAAATTTGACTTGATTCATGCTGGCATCTTTTGGTTCACAACAAAGGTCCTTCAACGAGAACCAAGAAGTGGCATTCTAAGCAGAGAACGCGCAAAACCAACAGTTAGTGCTCATACAATAAAATTATCAATTTTATTAATTATGAACATTTTCTAGTGTCTGACTTCAATCGAAATAAACATCTGAAGGTAAAATATATTTATATATAACTTAGTATTTTTGAAAGTACATTAGTTGTACTATAGAACATGAATAGTTCATAACGAATTCAGACTACTAATTAAATACTAATAATATAGATTTAGATCCGTATGAGAGGACTCGCTTTGCTCGTTGGGTGCTCCATACTCAAACCCCCAGTGAGTTTTCTTTGCAGGTGGATGTAAACTTATGTAATCCCAGAGCCGTTTTTTAATAGGTCTTACCGTTTAGCCACAAGATACCTCCAAAGAAAGGTCCGAACTGACTTTAAAGTTGCTTCAATATTTTGAATTTTTTAGGGAATTATATTGTTATTAGCACCGCGTCTTACTACCCGTTCGGGTTATACGCACTTACGCTAATGTGTAATGGTAGGGTGATTGTGAGATGAAATGAAGGACCTACAGTTTAACGTGGAATCCGAACCACGGTGGAGGCCTGGCATTCCCCACATTCACAAGATGTCTTGTCAGAGGTGAAGGAAGGGTTTGGTAATCAGATAAATCTTTGCCGGGACCGAGGATCGAACCCCGGACGCCAGCATAGAAGTCTGACACCTTACCTCTAGACCGCCAGGTCACCAGGGAATTATAAGTTAAATGTTTTAACTTTTTTGAATTTTCCTGTCGGTTACAGGATAGAAGCTATAATTTTTCTAAATTTCAAGATTCTAGATCATCTGGAAGTGGGTAAACAATGTCAGTGAGTGAGTCAGCCATGTGGCTTTATAGTAGTATAATTAAATTTTGAATATTTCAGAACAAAGATATTTGACTTGTTCCCAACTAAACGTTGAAAAAACCAAAATAAAAACTAGGTTTTTTTTTTGTGATCCACGTCTTTTTCCCTTCTTTTTTTTTCGCACCGCATTTTACTACCTGTTCGGGCTATACATTATTATTAGCACCGCGTCTTACTACCCGTTCGGGTTATACGCATCGAGCTATACACATATGCACTAATTATACTAATGAGCTGGGTATGAGGATGGTTGAATTTATAGGAAGTTAACCTGCATTTGTTTGGAAGGAGAGTGGAAAACCATTTAGGAAAAACTACCCTCAGTAGACTAGACCGGGATTCGAACCCCGATCTCATCATCGGCAGTCTAGTCTATTGTGACCCACGTCTTAGTAACCGTTCGATATATCCCAACATTTACGCTAATAGGGAAGGTTTATAAAAGTATAATTTAAAGGAAATGTACACGCATTTGCGTGGAGAGATAGAGAGAGTAAAAACCAATTTTAAAAAAGCAGCTTAGTTCACCCGGATTGGAAGTTACTCAAACTAGATGAGACTTATTCCTTCGACAGCGTATCCACCGATGTGTGTAAGAAACTTTTTTTATTGAATTATTTACCATGTAAAATCATTGAGTTCAAAGAGATATAAATGAAAACGCAAGATAATGGTTTAAAACAGAGTACATTTTGATTTCAAATGCCAGGCTTCCACCGTGGTTCGGATTCCACGTTAAACTGTAGGTCCTCCATTTCATATCACAATCACCCTACCATTACAAACCCTACCATTACACATTAGCGTAAGTGCGTATAACCCGAACGGGTAGTAAGACGCGGTGCTAATAATAATAATGATTTCAAGATAATTTATATCAATTTTAGGTAAAAATAATTGCTTATTTAGCTGTCTCTTTGGTCTGTTCGTATACTGTAATCTCTTTGGTCAGGTTTCCTTGACAACATGTAAATATTTAATGATTAATTTTAATTTAGTTTATTAATTTAACTATGTCATATTTGGAATTTAAAAATTCGAAAAATTATCTAGTTTAATAAATACATATGAGAGAAAGCGTCATCCAAAAAATACAATTTAAGCTAAATATCGCAATAATTATATTTTCTATTCAACATTAATTTATTTAATAAAATGTATATTATGAAGCTATATCATTTATTAACTTATTAATAGGCTTAAAAAGTCAATATCTTGATGAAATTATTTCATACTTTACATTAAATAATCTCTCATAAAATTAGACATCAGAATAAAATATTTTTAAAATTGGGATGAGAATATGTCTTAAAAGGTGTGAGATTTTAATTATGTATTGAAACAAGTAGCCCAGTTACAAAGATTATATTTTTATTTTATTTTTACTGTCAAGTTTTGAATAATTAATTTTAATTATTCATTTTTAACTGATTCTGAAACTCCGTTAATATCAGTTTCGTAAATACTTCAATATCGTTATAAAGTTCATTTTAATCACAGGTCTAGTTAATTACATTTAATACATTAACGATGCTTGCACTTAAGTCAGTCGAACCGAGTTAAATGGGCCAACAAACAGCATGGATTGTAAAGTACAGTGACCCAATTTTATAAGACTTATCAGGGATGTGTTTTTTAACAGTGAGAGATGAAATCTAAATAATTAATCTAATTCAATATTTTTTAATTCCAAAATCAAATGTTTATGAATAAGTAAGAATATATATATATATTTCAATTTCATGGGTGACCTATTTATTATAAACGTGGTCTGAAGCGACAAACCATTAATAGTATTTCTCGGCATTGTTTTCATCATATACCATGTTTTAAAAAACAAATTTAAGAATTTGTTTTAGAAGAAACCATAAAAAAATTAATTACTTATTTTACTTACCACGAGAAAGGTGATCAGAATATCCATATTTCTTGTAGAATACAATATTGCTGTTTATAAAAAGAATAGTAAACACATGTTGTTTTTTAAAAAAACAAGAACAACTTTATTAACATACCGGGAACAACAGAATAACTTTAAATAAGATCCACACTTGATGCTGCTTAGTTCTAACTAAAATGTGAAATCACTCGTTTTTAGGATGCCTAAACATCTCAATCCTACTCGGACACTTGGACAACCCGGCTATAGGAAAAAGGAGATGTTCACGCTGTGACCGATTGTCAACTTGTGGGAAACTGCGGAGCCTTGAACTTGGAACAACACTCTCCGACTACCACCTTGGCCCACATAGGGAAATGCCACGTGACTTTCAAGACTACCGGATTTAAAAAAAATATCTCCCTGCCTAATCAATCATTTGGTTTCTAAATTATCTTGTGTTTAAACTAATCTCAGCATCGAACTGGAGCCCGTTTAGATGAAATAGGTATCATTTGTCACGTGGTTCTGTTTGTACGATTTGGCCTACTTTGTGAGGGGGTATCTACTCTTCACCGCTCTTGAGTAGAAAAGCAACGTTAGTTATCTAGTCACCAAAGCTGCCTCTTGTTAGGTACGTATTAACAGAGTAACGGTAACTTAGTCGGCATTTTTTGAAATAGAGGTCAGTGCGACAGAGATCCTTAAAAAAGAAACTAACCTATCGGAAGTAAAACGGGTGACGCTAAAAAAAAAAATTGTTGAGGAAGATCTATTAAACAACAATAGGATTCTTAGAGCTGTGTATTCATGACAGATGATTTAAACTGCGAATTAAGTGGTTTCATCCACTTCGGTGGTCGGATGGTCTAAGGTAGTGGTTTTCAACTTTTTTGTGTTAGCGGCACACTTTAGAGTAAGAGCATTTTCAGCGGCACACTTTCAAATAATAGTATTTTTCATGGTATACTTTCTAATGAAAGAATCTTTAGTGGTTCACTATCAAATTGAAGCTTTTTAGTGGCACACTTTAGAATAAGAGCATTTTCAGCGGCACACTTTCAAATAATCATACTTTCGAATGAGAGAATCTTTAGTGGCACACTCTCAAATAGTAGCTTTTTAGTGGCACACTTTCAAATAAGAGCATTTTCTGCAGCACACTTACACACTTATACAATTTTTTAGTAGCAGACTTGAAGGGATTAAAAGGCAAATACCAGTTTAAAAAAAAGTTTCGGAAGTTAGAAATAAAAACATTATTTATCAAAGTAAATTAAGATAATCAATATTTTAAGTTATTAGTTGTGTTTTGTATTGTTGATACATTAATAAGTATTTTAACAAGAGGCTTGAACCTAGTCAAAACTTGAGTGCTGTGTCGCGGAACACTAGTTGAGAATCACTGGCCAAAAGGGTCACTCTCGCAATAGATTGTTCTTCCAACGACGGGGTGATCGGGGTTTGAATCCTGTTAGAGTGTACTGAGATTGGTTTTCCCAAAATTGTTTTCAACTCTCCCTTCATGAAAATACAATTAGGCATACACGTCTTCTAAATTCAACCTTCCACAACATTAACGTAATTAGTAATTAGGTATATAACCTGAACGGTTAGTAAGACGTGGTCTACATTTTTTTTTTAAAGTTGTTCAATAACTAGAGAGTATGATCTTACGTCCTTAATAATGACCGTATCACACATTTATAATTTCTCTCGACCATTCGGAGAGAGAAGTATTGTGCTCGTCAAAAAAATTAAACTCGAGATTTTGATAATGTCGATGTGAAACCTTGAAACCGAAAAAGTGGTTTTCGCGATGACGTCTGTCTGTCTGCCTGTGTGTTATTATACCGGCCTACATCCCAAATAATTTTACTGATCAGGTTTAAACTTGGCATCTATGGCTAAAGCATAGGTTGCCCCGAGAGATTTTTGGAACTAGATAATTAAATATAAAATCAAGGGTAGTTTACTGATTGGAAAAAAGAGAGAAAAATATATTTTTACTCCAAATTCACTCTAATGATTTTGATTTAATTAAATCGATATCCTCATTTTCCCATGAAAATGAATTTGAGGGTACTTTACATAAGCAGAAATTTTTGATTTTGATTTCTCCGCAACAATTTGAGACATGAAATTACTTATAATTGTAAAGTTGTAGTACTATTCAAACTTAAAATATTTTATTTGTAATAAAATTTTATTAAAACCAATATATATATATATATATATATATATATATTCATTAAGCCCTTTGGTGATTTGATTGTTATGCTCTTTAGTGGACAGAGATGTTCCTCTTTACTCGACGTTTCCGTAAAAAAAGTATTTATTATATCTTTGGTGGAGTATTTTTGCAACAATGTATAATATGATTTTGTTTCATAAATCTTGAGCTTTTAGTAAATGTGTCTATATTAATGGTGTAGAAGAGAGTGCTAAAACTTACGCATGATGTTGATCAAATATTTTTTTCAAACGCACCATTTTACTTAAACAAACAAATATACATAATTTGGAATTAAACCCTTCAAGCTAGGTTTGGTAGTTTTTACATAGCTACAGATTTGATATTTTAGATTTTATTGGCGCGTTTAGATGATAAATCAACAACTATTTTTTAAATAACATTTCTCTTGCCTCTTATGAAGCTTTCTTTATACATGGAGTGTAGAGTTTTATCGCTAGATGTCTCTGATGACATCTCCAACAAACTTAAAAGTATCAACTATTGTAAGAGGGTTGGGGAAAGAGGGGAAACGAGACCTTTCTTTATTTCAATGAAATAACAACACAGCTCATTCGTTCTGTCTTCTCTTACATTTTACAATAAATATGAACAATGTTTCTTAAAAGAATTAAAAGTTTATTTCTGTTAGAATTGAAATGCGTGCTAGTTTGGAGGTATTTACATCACGTCTTTCTTCTTTTCTTACTTCTTTTACAATCGCGAGACCCATAATGTGGTTTTCTTTGGTTGTCTGGAAAATGGTACGTTTTTTGTGTTGTACCTAAATTGTGTTAGCCCCTTCCTCCAAAGCGGTAGTAATACATAATTATATTGTGTACAAAAAATACGTCTACTTCTGACGTAATGGCAAGTCAAGATAGGATTCTCAGTGTAAATGTATTTTTATTTTAAAGAGATAACGTTGAAACAGTCATCAGCATGCACGTATGTCGTAGCATTTGTTTACCCCCATGTCAGGACTATCAGTATATTTGGCAGGGAGGAGGAAGATATAAAATGTACCTGCACTTGTGTGAAGGCTGAGTGGGAAACCACGTCGACCTGGATTCAATCCCTCCCTACCTCCCTGCTAATAGCCACGAAGATAAGCTTATGGTATTTAGAATCGCGTCTTACTACTTGTTAGTGTTATACGCTTAACTACAAATTTCGTTAATGGATTAGGAATTTGGAAGGTTGAATACAAATTTGCATGGAGGGAAGGTGGAAAAACCATTTAGTAAAAATAACCATGCCCAGTTCACCCAACAGAGATTATTCGCACATCGATCTTTCAGCTTGAATTCAACTTATCTTTTGGTGACCCACGAAGTGACATGTTCTTTCGTGAAGATGTGAAAAGTTTTATCGAAGGTGCGACCGATGTTCATAAAAAAACTTGAAATTATGACCAAATATATATTTTACACTAGCTTCTAACCAAGAAGTTCTATGAACTGATGAAAAACCAAGAAGAGATATATAACTTGAATCTCGTCATAAATGGGGGTGATCAAAGCAAAGAAAATGTGCATGTACGTGGACTGAAAATCAGTCTGAAGAATACCATAATATTTACCGGCAGCACGGATCCGTGAAAGTGTTGGGTTGCGACTGGAATGTAAAAGACTACAAATTATTTTGTAAAAAGGTTTAAAAATCTAAAACTCCTTTCAAGCTTCAGGAACAGAGGGTTATTCTATAATTTAAAAATAAACACAATGTAGGAGCTAAAAGTACCTACACTTGTCAAGAGTCCTATTTCAACATCTCGAAGAAAGTGACATTTAATGGAAGCTACATATACATTGTTATCTGTACCTCAAAATAATTATACAAGCCAAGAAAAAAAAACTTATATGTATTAAGGCTACTCAAATACATCACACAAGATGAAGAAAGAAAGTTCTATGAGGAGGCATTACGGTACCTACAAAGAGTCACTGACAATCTGACCATTACTTTTGACGAACAAGAGCCTTTTGTGTAACAATACTGCCACTTATAGCTTTTAATGAATAAAATTAAGTGTTTTTATTGCAATTTATTTATGTTTCTTTTAGTGTTTATAAGTTACTACAAATAACTTCATATCAATACAAAATATACGGTTATTGATCATTACTGACATCTATCTACAAGAACACGTGCAACATTGATTTTGAATTTCAAAAAATTCACTCAACTCTTTTATTTATATCGTAAATCTCGTGTGTTTCATGTTTTTATTGCTTATACTTAAGATTATTTCAAATTAATACCAAGAAATGTTTTTTTTAGCTCTTATTGCTTGATAAATGATTTCATTCATTTTTGTTCCAAACAACACTAAGTCATGAGTTATGACTTAGGGCCAGTTTCATAGTCAAATTTAGTACGCCTCAAGTGCGGCGCTACACTAAGTACATGACGACACCTACCTAAACTCGAATGGAATGGGCCGTTCTCTCATAGGAAACTGGCCCATTCCATTCTGGTTTAGGTAGGTGTCCTCATGTAATTAGTGTAGCGCCGCACTTGAGGCGTACTAAATTTGACTATGAAACTGGGCCTTAGTCTTGTTTGAAATAAAAAATCTTAATATTTTTTAGTCTTATATAAAAAAAATTATTATGTTATGTGTTAATGCCAAGTGCATTATTTCTTAGAATACAGTTTTTGACATTTACCCGGAAAATCTCCATTTGACTTAGTGCGTTCTAGAATTCACCTCTTTTTAATTTTTTTTATTGGTACAGAAACTGCTTGCTAGCTAGTGAATCATCTTTTATGTGATTTTCAAAAGTATTTTCTAATGGATTGGTTGATGACCCAAATAAAACTATTATAGAGTTTTAAGATGTATTTAAATATATTATTTTTTATCAGGCCAATATATTTTTTCTCGCCGTGTCTTTGTAGCCATTCGGGTTGTACGCATGCATTCATTAATTATGCTTATAGAATATTAATAAGGATAGTCAATTTTAAGAGGAAATGTACCCACATATAAGTGGAGAAAGATTGTGTAACCATTTAGTAAAAAAAATCCTCGCCCACTTCGATACACCCGAAAGGAATTTGAACTCCAACATTCCCATCACTGGCAATCCAGTCCAGTAATAAAGTGACACAGTAAACAATGTGACCACCGATAATGTTTACATATTCTCATATTCACATTTTATTGTTTTAAATAGTATATTATTTTCATCAAGTATTTGTCTCTGCGCTTCACTAAACGTTCGGATTAGACGTGTCTGAACTATAAATAAATCGTATGTGTTAAGTATGAAGAGGCTATACTAGAGAAGAAGTGCACCCTTATTTGCATGGATGGGGATTGGAAAGCCACTTGTAAAAAAAAACATCCTCAGCACGCCCGACCGGGATTCAAACTCCAATTTACCTCTTCCCTGCAATCCAACCTATTGTGAAAGTAGTAGTTGTCGGGATTGATGGCCTCACGACGTCACACCTCGAGATAGTATTGTCATGCTCATTAACATACTTTCCACATCCGTACCATTATTCCCCCACCCCCTGACCTACTTTCCCCCCTCCTCCTGACCTCTCCCCTACCACCCCCAACCCAGGACATGTTGGTTCTTGCTGATTAATTATTAATGATTGTTAATTAATTATTGTTAATTGATTATTGTTAATTAATTAATTGGTAGGATAGAGGTGTTGGA